>JAQZBX010010889.1:0-43600 GCA_029593785.1 Cabassous unicinctus | reverse complement strand
AAGTTTTGGAGCAGGTGGAGGTGGCTAAAGCAAAAAATGGAGGCCAAATAAACTGTGAGTGAGCCAGTTCTTTATGAATTTTTGCCTTGGTCAAACTTCCAATTTTATCCTTTTTCTTATTTCTTCAAGCCTATCAGTGAACCTACTTATCCATTGATAGGGAACATTTAGACACTTCTAGACTATTTTAGTATTCTTAAAAGACCTGAGAGAATCTTAGGTTAATTATCACAATATATCCTAGATATTTAAAATCAATCATAATTATAAATAGTTCATTGTTTCCTCTCTAATTATCAATTTTTCTAGAACAGTTTGATTTTACTAAATGTCTCTTTGACTATTTCTTTCATGTAAGAGTGTGAAAAAATAATATTTTTCTCTGTGTTCTGATATTTTTGTTAAATGGGTCATGTTGAGGAAGATTCCTTCTATTTCTATCATTTGATGTGTTTTTATCAAGAAAGGATACTGAATTTTGTCAGATACATTTTCTGCATTGCTAGAGATGTTCATGTGATTTTTCTCCCTCAATATGTTAAGTGGTGTATTACAATAATTGCTCCTCTTATAGGGAACCATCTTTGCATATGTGGGATAAAACCCACTTGATCTTCTTGTATAATTGACTTTATATGTTGTTGGATTCAATTTGCAAATATTTTTGAAGATTTTTTTTCATCTAATTTCATTACAGACCGGTTGATAATGTTCTTCTCTTGTGGCATCTTTATGTGACTTTCATACTAGGGTGATGTTGACTTCACAGAATGAGTTAGGTAATGTTCACCCCTCTTCAAATTTTTTGAAGAGTTTGAGTAGAACAGTACTACTTCTTTTTGAAATGATCTGTAGAATTCATCTGTGTAGCCATCTGGTCCTGGGCCTTTAATTATTTGGAAGCTTTTGATGACTGATTCAATCTTGTTTCTTATAATTGGTCTGTGGAGGTCTTCTATTACTTTTTTCATCAAGGTAGGTTGTTTGCGAGTTTCTATAAATATGTCTATTTTACCTAAGTTGTCCAAATTGTCAGCATACAGTTTTTCAGAGTATCCTCTTATTATCCTTTTTATTTCTGTGGGGTCACTAATGATGTCGCCTCTGGCATTTCTGATTTTATTTTCATCTTTTCTCTTTTTATTTCTTAGTGTACCTAAGTGTTTGCCAATTTTATGAATCTTCTCAAAAAACAGTTTTTGGTTTTGTTAATTCTTTCTCTTTTTTCTAAATTTCATTTACTTCTGCACTACTCCTTCTTATTTATTTCCTTCTTCTTGCTTTGGAATTAGTTTGCTGTTTTTTTCCTAGTTCCTCCAGATGTGATATTAGGGTCTTTGATTTTAGCTCTTTATTCTTTTTTAATGTAGGCATTGAGGGCTATAATTTTTTTTCTCTGTACCGACTTAATTACTTTCCATAAATGTTGATATGTTGTGTTCTCATTTTCATTTGCCTCAAAATGTTTACTAATTTCTCATGCAATTTACTCCTTGACACACTGATTGCTATAGCCTATTGTTTAAATACCATATATTTGTGAAATTTCTAGTTCTCTGCCAATTATTGATTTCTAGCTTCATTCCCTCGTGGTCAGAGAAAGTGCTTTGAATAATTTCAATCTTTCTAAATTCATTGAGACTTATTCTATGAACTAACATATGATCTATCCTGTAGAATGATCCATACGTGCTCTTGAAGAGTGTATATCCTGAAGTTTGAATACGCAATGTTACATATGTAACATAAGGTCTAGTTCCTTTAATGTTTTATTCTTGATCTCTTCTTTATTGATCCTCTGTCTAGATGTTCTGTCTATTGCTGAAAGTGGTGTATTAAAGTGTCAGAATATGACTGTGGAGGTATCTATTTCTTCCTTCAATTTTGCTAACTATTGCCTCATGTATTTTGGGGAATCCTGGTTAGTTGCATAAATATTTATGGTTGTTATTCCTTCTTGTTAAATTGCCCTTTTTATTAGAATATAGAGCCCTTCCTTGTCTCTTACAACAATTTTACATTTAAAGTCTATTTTGTCCAATATTAGTTTAGCTAGCCTAGGCCTTTTTTTTTTTTTGGTTATGCTTTGTATAGAAAAATCACTTTAAAACCTTCACTTGCACCTGTTTGTGTCCTTTGGTCTAATGTGAATCGCTTGTGCATAGCATATAGATCATATTTTTATAAATTTTGCCCATCTTTCTCTTAACTGTGGTCTTTAATCCCTTAACATTCAATGCCATTACAGTAAATTCAGTACCTACTTCAGCCATTATAGCTTTAGGCTTATATATGTTATATCTTATTTTTGCTTATCTTTTGACCCTTTTTGTTACACTTTATAATAATCTTCCTTTTTATCTCTAAACTAAACCTCCTTCTCCTGTCTTTTCCTTTTAACCTGCAGATCTCCGTTTAGAATTTTTTGAAGGGCAGATTTCTTGTTGACCAACTGTCAATTTCTGTTTATTTGTGAATACTTTCATCTCTCCCTCACTTTTGAAAGATAATTTTGTTGGATACAGAATATTGGCTGTCATTTTTTTTCTCTTTCAGGACCGTAACAATGTCATACTACTGCCTTTTTGCTTCCATGGTTTCAGATGAGCAATCAGCATTTAATCTTATAGAGCATTATTTACATGTGATTTATCTCCTTTTTCTTACTGTTTTCAGGATTCTCACTTTATCTTTGGAATTTGGCAATCTGATTAATATGTTTCCCAGAATATATCTGTTGGTATTTTTTTCTGTTTTGAGTAAGATACCCTTTGTAGATGTGTACATCCATGTCCCTCAAAATTGGAAAAATTTCAGCCATTATTTCTTCAAACATTTCCTCTACAACCTTGCCCTTCTAGTCTCAATCTGGGATACCCATAATGTGTATGTTTGCACTTTTCATATTTTCATTCAATTCCCTGAGTACCTGTTCATTTTATCCACATCTGTTCTATCTGTGCATTTGTTTATATTCCATCTTCTAATTCACCAATTGTTTCTTCTTCCTGTTTGAATCTGCTGTTGTTTGATTCTACTGTATTTTTAATTTCTTTTATTGTATCTTTCATTAACATGAGATTTATTTTTTAATATATGTTTACAATTTCTTCTGTATGCTAACCAAGTTCTTAATATCCTTTACTTTTTCCTTCATCTCCTTTTTTTGAAGATTTCTGTGGAAATCTTTGATTAGTTGCTTGAAATTCTACATCTCCTTTGCCTTTTTAGTTTGTTACTTTGTGCCATACCTTCTATTTCTTAGCATGGTTTGTATTTTTTTCTGATATCAAGCATGTTTTCATCTTGATGATTTTATTTTATTGGATACTTTCCTCTTGCCTAGTGTTTTATTTTTATTTTTCTTTATGTTAAGGTTATTCTTTGACACTTAGTTCCAATTATTTCAAATATTTAAATTTGCTTGTCCTTAACTGAATAAAATAAAGGGAAAAAAGATAAAAGAGGAAAAAAGGAAATACAAAGGGAAAAAAAGAGAGAAAAGGAAAAGAAAAAAGAAAGTAAAAGGATGGGAAGGAAGGAATAAAGGAAGGAAGGAAGGAAGGAAGGAAGGAAGGAAGGAAGGAAGGAAGGAAGGAAGGAAGGAAATCCAGGTAACACTCTTAGGCAACTAGTGTCCAGCTAGGATCATCCTTCTCAGTTGCACATGCCCACCTATTGCTCCATGGCCCTGGTGCTCCCTGAGTACCTGGAAAAAGAGAGAGAGGAAAAGAAATCTGGACTTGCCCCTCAAGCCACTAGTGTCTGGTTAGGCTCCTTCACATCAACCATCTGGACCTGTCTATTGCTCTGTGGTGCCCTAACTCCGTGGGTACCTTAAAGGGGAAAGAAACAAAATAGAATACTAAACAAAATCCGTGGACTTCCTTCTCAGGCCACGGGCATACAGGTAGACTCCTTCATTCTCCCTGCCCACACTGGCCACCTTGTGGTCTTACCACTCCCCTGGGGCCAAACTAGGCAAATCTCTGACTAACTATCCACTCTGTTTGCCCCAAAGCCATGAGAGTTCCCTATGCTTAATAAGCATACCAGTCTTCCCTCTACTTCTGGAGGATGAATACAGCTGCTGCCCTTTACTCCCTCATCTTGGATCCAACACAACTGTTTTTCAGATGTCACTTGTAATACCTACAAACTGGCTTTTCTTTTTAGAATTTTAAAACCAAATTATAATGTTTTTAGGGAAATTTAAAGCATCTAGGGCAGCCCCCACAAATTTATGAGAATAAATTTGAAAAATTACACTTCTTGATTTCAAGGCATTGTATAAACATACAATAATCAAATAATTGTGGTAATTTCATAAAGATGGACAATTAAAGTAGCCAAACCCACTAGAGAGTTCACAATTAGATCTACAAATACATGATTTACTAAATCTAAGCAAAGGAATGTAAGCAATTCTTTGAGGAAATGATTGTGTTTTCAACAAACGTTGATGGAAAAATTGGACATACATACACACAGCAAATTAACATTGACCTGTACCACACACACTATACGTACATTAATTCAAAATGGATCATAGATTTCTACATAAAATATAAAATATGCAGTATTTATAATGAAACATAGAAGAAAATCAATAGGTCCTTGGATTAGAAAAGGAAATGTTAGAGTCAATAGAAAACTATAATCCAGAAAAAGAAAAGGCATGGTAAATGAATTTTTAAAAGGTAAAAAATGTTGTCACAAGAATGAGATTGTAAACAGAAGGAAAAAAAAATAAGTTATGCCCTAGAAGAATATATTTGAAAGCCAAATAGTCATCAAAGAACTACTATTTAGATTATATAAACATATATTACATGTGAACAAGAAAAAAATAAACAACCCAATAAAAATGAGCACAATTAAAAATTGTACAACCCAAATAAAAATGAATCAATGTTTTCAACAGATAATTCATCAAGGGTGAAATAAAATTAGCAAATAATACATGAATAGATGCTAGACATCATTAGTCATTACGTAATGGCAAATACCACTTGAATGCCTAAAATTAAAGATTGACCACAGAAAGTGTTGATGTGGAGATGGAACAAGAGAAATCTTATATTTCCATTTCCCCAATCAGGTTAATCTGGAATAAACCTCTTTGGTTAGGCTGTGGTAAAATAGGGCAGGAAATCGTTAATGAGAATGGGCTGATTTTGTTTTATTTCAAAATTTTCACTTTTCCCCTCCACTCCTGGAAACATAAGAATATTGTTCTCTGAAATTCAGAGTGGAAATCTGATTAGATTTCTGTAGATAAGACCCAAGCAATGTGAGTGCCCCTAACTTTTAACCAAAGGAAATTTTGTCTCTCAAGCCAGCCCATACTTACACTCCAGCAATTCCTCATTTACGCCCCCACCTTTTTTTTTAGTTTCTAATATTCTTTAATTTTTTAAATATATTTTTATTTTTATTTTAAAAAAGATACTGAGATTACATAAATGTTACATAAAAATATAGGGAATGCACATATGCCCCACTCCCCACATCTCCCTCATTTTCCCACATTAACAACATCCTTCAGTAGTGGGGTACATTAGTTACAATGGATGAAAACATTCTGGAGCATTGCCACTAAGCATGGATCATAGTTTACATTGTAGTTTACACTTTCCTGCACAATTTTGTAGGTTATGGCAAGATATGTAATGTCCTGTATCTGTCATTGTAATGTCATACAGGACAATTCCCTGGGGCAGGGGAAGATCGCTGGTGTGGGGTATCAGTGATGGGGGATGCTTGGGAGGAAGTTAACCTGAGCATACATATAAAGTCTGTAAAAATGTTAAAATAGTCACAGAACATTGTCACAGTGGGTGGAGACTCACACAATAACCCAGAGAATACTGAATTCCCATCCTGGAGGGCTCTGCCACTTTCTCTAAGGGAGCAGCAACAGTCTCCCAATTGCGGGGGCAGTGACTGGAGAAGGAGGATTATCCACTTGGGCCTTTGATATTGATGACTTTGATATTGATGATAATGAGTCTTTACTTTTGAAATTGAAACTTAGCTTATTGTTATTGGGTGCCTAAGGGTTACCTCCTGAGAACCTACTTGTGGCTCAAATGTGGCCTCTCTTCAAGCCAAACTCAGCATATGAAGGCATTATCTCCCACCCAACAAGGTACATGATTCCCAGGGAAGAGCATCCCTAGCACCGAGGGATTGCTACCAAGCACCAACTAGCAATGCAACTGGAAAAAGACCTCAAGAAAAAGGGGAAACAGGTAAAGACAAAAGAGTTGGTATGGCTAAGAGACTTCAAAGTGAGTCAAGATCTAATCCCAGAGGTAACACTTATGCACATTGCAGCAGCATCTCATAGACATCCAAAGTGGATACTACCCCAAATAAGGGGGCTCCTGAGGGCTCTGGTGATACCCAGGTCCTACGGGGAAGGGTGGATATCTCCAAAGTTTGGTGCCTTGCCAGTGGGCCCTACTTTCGATTATGTTCTCCTGAGATTGACAGATTTGGACTCAATTATGACTTTCCTGTACATGGCTCATCTTCCCTTCTATTTAAACCTATACTTGGTGCTGGAGTTTATAAGTGTACTTACAGGGACTCGAGTCTTTAGCCTGTCCATGTGCCAGTTGGGCCTGGAACCTTGGTGGAGTTGCAACACCTACTCTACAGCTCATTTGACTCACCTAGGACAAATGGCGGGGAGATGATGATGGACAATGGTCATCTCAGGGAATGGATAAAGTCTGCAGCTGCAGGCAGGATAGTCCCATTCATCTTCCCCATGGTATATAAGCCCCCTCTCAATTGGAGTTGGAGTGGCTGTCACCATCCCAGAATCCTTTGGATTGGAGGAAAAGTTATTAACTATAGTGGACTTACTCATATTTCACTATAGACATATTGTGATTCTAGCAATGTAAGAAATTACAGCATTGATGTAGAGCCAGTGGCTACTGGAGGCTCTTGAGGCAAGGAGAGGGAAAAACAGGTGTAATATGGGGGTTTTTTGGGACTTGGGAATTGTCCTGAGTGATGTTGCAATGACAGTTATAGGCCATTTTATATCATCACCTATCATGCAGAACTGTGTGGGAGAGTATGAACTATGGTCCATGCTTAATGGCGAAGACCCAGGATGCTTTTATTATTGCAATGATTGTGCCACACTAATGAAGGATTTTCATGTCACAGGGTGTGGGAGGTGTGGGGAGTGGGGCGTATGGAAATCCTTATATCTTTTGTGTAACGTTTATGTAATCTAAGCATCTTTTAAAAACTTAAAAATTAAAAGTTAAAAAAACATTGTGTTACTTAGATTACATAAATGTTACAAAAATATAGGGGATTTGCATATGCCCCACTTCCTACATCTCCCACATTTTCCCACATTAACAACATCCTTCATTAGTTTGGTACATTTGTTACAATTGATGAAAATGATTTGGAGCATTGCCAGTAAGCATGGATTATAGTTTACATTTTAGTTTACACTCTTTCCTACACAATTTTGTAAGTTATGGCAAGATATGTAATGTCTTGTATCTGTCATTGCATTGTCATTCAGGACAATTCCCAAGTCCTGAAAATGCTCCCATTTTGCACCTGGTTTTCCCTCTCCCTGTCCTCAGAACCTCCAGTGGCCACTGCCTCCACATCAATGATATAACTTCTTCCATTTCTATAATCAAAATAAGTCTCTAGTAGAATACCAATAAGTGTACTTTAGTCCATAGATAATTCCCCAGGCAGGCTCCAGCTTCTGTAGTTTCTGTCCTAGGAATGTAATTGTTTGTTCTGCCTTTCTCTTCAGTGCTTGAGGAGATTTTTTTCCAAGGAACCTCAATTGTCTAAGAGGTCCATGATTTGTTGACATTCAGTTTTTCATAATTTTTCTTGTTCAGAGGCTGGGAGTGAAGACTATACAAGCTGTTTACATGTCCAAAGTTAAACCAGTTCATATTCAATCAAAGTTTTTTAATTTTTTTCTAAGATTGTTTAGTCATTCAAAACATTTAGGATGGTATCTTCCAAATTTCCAAAAATATAAAAAATCAATTATTGTTAACTTCTATCTTAAATTCACAGTTTTGTACAATGTCTCTTCTTTAAAGTTTATTGAGGCATTTTTTTAACACTCTAATAAGTATTTTAGAAATATTCTATCTCTGTATGTAGGAATATGCATTTAATCATTCTTGGATGTAAAATTGTATATTTGTCTAAATATTACTGCAGTTTTGAATTGTGTTATTTTATCTTTTATTTCTTACTTTTACTTGCCTTATGAATGATTGATAAATGAGTTTTATTCTTCCACTGGAAAGGTGAATTTATCTGTTTTTCACCATTTTGCTGCATATATATTGAGGCAATATTATTAAGTGGTGTGTCAGTCTGGGTCTTAGAGCAAATATAGTTCAGATTCAGATACCATAATTGAATGAGAGTATAAAACAAGAGATTATTTTCAAAGATGTGAACAGTAGCAAGAACACCACAAAGATGTGCAGTAATTGGGGGGCTAATAAGTGTTGAAAACTGACATGAGTGTGATATGTCATGTGTCAACTTGGCTAGGTTATGGTGTCCAGTTGTTTGGTCAAACAAACACTGACCTGTTTTTTTTTAGTGTGAGATTATTTTTTGGATGTAAATCACCAACTAGTTGAGTTTATCTATTTCTGATTACATCTACAAGCAAAAAATGATATTGCCTTTACTAATGAGAGTTGACTCATCCAAACACTTTAAGATCTTAAAGAAAGGACATATAAATTCAGCAGTGAGAAAGAAGAATTTCTTTCTCTTCTGCAGCCAGCTTCTACCAGAGAATTTGTCAAAATCTTCATCAGAGTTTCCAAGTTGTGGCCCAAGCAATGGAATTTGTATTTACCAATCCAAACAGTCACAGACGGCAATTCTTACTAAACAATTTCAAAATATTTACATATATTTTTATACACACATATATATTTACATATATAAACATATATTTACACAGACACATATATATTTATACACACACACACATATATATCTATCCTGTCACTTCTGTTTCTCTAGAAAGCCCTGACACATTGATTATAATGTGTGCCAAGTTGATGAGGAGTGTAAATGCATGAAAAAAGGGGAAAAATCATAAAATAAAATAAATATGAGAGACCTTGCATGGGCTCATGTGGATAGTCTCTTCTGAATGAAAGGGTAAGATTAACTCAACCTTGTTCCATTTAGATTCTAGTGGAATTGTCCTTCTCCCCCACCCCAGGGGGGAAAATAAGAAAATCATATCAAAAACAAAAGCTAATGAAATAAAATTTGATTTTGCATTTGTGGAATTTCCTAATTCTATTACCATAATATTGGCTGATACCTAGTAAGCAAAACAGTATGTATGCCTTTAAACATCCAAATGGGTATAAGTAAATTTCTAGAAATATCTTATAATCTCCATCATAATGGCAACAGTTTTGTATTGCTGAGGAACATTTTAATCCTCTTTTGAAACTCAATTAGTATATTAATGAAGATAGATGATAAAGAAGAGGTCAAAATTTCTTAAGTATATATAATATATTATGGTAAACAAATATATTCTTGGAGATTAGTCTAGGATAGAGGACAGAAGGAAAATAAGATATCCACAATATTTCATCAGTCTCATAACATAACAGTATTTCTGAACCTATCATATGATGGCCTTGAAGAAATGAATAAAAGAATAAAATCCTTAAAGCATTCCATATGACCACTATAATAGTGTTAGCTTTACTTCTGTAATTATAAGCACGTATACTTCACTGCTTCAAAAAACATATGGGAGATTTTTCTCTCAGGTCCTTCTTGTACCTTTTAATTTAAGATTTAAAAAGCAAGTGTATCCTAAAACATTCTTTTAAAGGGAAAATTCTTGTAAGAGTATGAAGCTGTCCACATTAATTTGCTTGTTTCTTTGCACATTCTGGAAACATACAGGAACACAGTCAGAAGAACCACCTTGACAAAGAAGACTAAATTGTTGTAGGAGAAATGAACATGATAGTTAATATTCACCAGTTAAAAAGAAAAGTTTTGGGTTAAAATCATTGGGGCTTCAAATATCTCTGTGTTTTATATGAAATTTGACCTTAGTTTCTCTGAATTTGTAAGTTTACATTCTTCTGGAATACATTCCTGCTGGCTATTTTCAGGAGATTCTATTCAGAAATATGGATTAGAATTCTTGGGGAAAAATAAGGTATTTATTTAGTTGTATTTGTATTTGAGAGAAAATATTTAAGCAAAGTGAAAAATGTTTGAGCTTTAGAATCATTCAGAGATTGAGAATTTCCCTTAGCATCTGTGTAAATTTGGGCTTTGGTTGTAATAAACCTATATATATATATATATATACACCCATAATGTAAATATATTTTTCAATAAATATTGATTTAATAATAAACTACACCAGGTGGTACTGAAGAAAATTAATGTGCATATGTAATATCTAATAATGTGCCTATAATAGGTTTTTCTTAATTTATGGTATTTTAACATTTTATTCTATATCCATCAAAAAATTAAGCTTACGAATTTCACTTTTACAACCTGAGGAAACTGATATATTTGCCATTTTTGGGATTTCATACTACCCATGTCTTAAGAACTTTGTCATAATTCCCACTTCGCAACACTTTTTTGCTTCCTCAGTTTTCTCTAATCTTCTTCTTTCTCCTTCTTTTACCTAAGTCTTTTCTCTTCTTTCAAAATGTGATCCCTACATATCTGCAAAGAATTCTTAGCATAATTTTTCCTTAGGAATTTAATCTGAAATGGAAGACAGACTTTTGGTAGAGAATTCGAGGGTTTAGAAAAAGGGATACTCAAAATTATCTCCAAAAAACTGCATTTATTTGCATGTATTTATGTATAGATGCATATGTGTGGGTGTATTTGTGACAGAGTGGAAGGGGGAAGGAGAAGGGAAGAGAGAGAGACAGTGATAGACAAATAGAAAGAGAGAGAGAGGGAAGGGAGGGAAAGAGGAAGAGGGAGAGAGAGAATGGGTTTGCATATAGTCCAGAGAGATTTTTATCATTAGAGTAAGACCAGAAATGAAATGATATGAAGAGAATTCCAGGAAATATTTAGCATGATTTTGCATTTTAAGGGAATTCACAATATCTAATCTCTGGGCAGTGCTTTAAGGGAATTTTTCCTACTTAAGTGTGTGTTTTCCCAATTGATGTGGAATTTTTGTAGGTACAGCAAGACTGACTCAAATGTTAAGAAATCCTGAGGTTTGCACCAAAATTAGGGAAATATTCTTAACCAAGAGTTAGTACTTACCGTAGTTTCAGTTCTCTAGTTACTCTAGAATATTTGCTATAGTTCTACCACAAATTTATTCCTAGATATATTACATTCTTTAATTTATCAGATTAATTGCCATACACAGAGTACAGGTTTTGATATTCTCAAATTGTGAAGATGTGCTATGTTAAGTTGAATTTTGAGTACAGGATACCTACACCAATATCCATATTTTTTTTTCTTAAACTTAGTATTTATCTAACTTGAGTAAAACAGCTGGTAGAAGAATTAATTTATGACAATGGTGAAATCCCATTTTATTACACAAGTGTTTATCCCCAGCAAATCATTTTCAGTGATCTGTTCTGAGAACCTGCTTTAGATTAGAATCTTAAGTAAATAATTCAGTTTATTTCTAAAATGTTATTAAGAGCCTTGCTTTTTTTGTTTGTTTGTTTTTTGTTGTGGGTTTGTTTTTGTTTTTTGTTTTTTGTTTTTTTGAGTTAAGGAAAGAAGCCCTTGTTAGAGCACTGCAGCCCAAACGTAAAATCCAGCTTGTACACTTGTGAAGCTAAGCCAAATCCTCAACAGGGTGATATAAACTACTCTTCACACCAATGCTAGGCAGCAACTCCCCTGTATTACATTTTCCCTTAAAGCAGGAAGTTCCAGACTTTTCTGCTGTTCATAATTACTGTTCTTAAGGGAAGGCCAAGTCCAAAAAGGCCTGGTGTAAATGGCCATTGGGTCTGTGTATGAGGGTCAAAGGAGGAGAGTCCAGGGTCCCAGAACAAAAGCCATTGCTAAGAGCTGGAGGAGAAAGAGAAGGCTCCATATCTTTCCTGGGTTTCTGGTGTCCAAGGGCATGAAAGTGTGGTACCTGCTCATCCTGTGGAGTTGCCCTGATGACAGAATCTGTCAGTCACTAATGTATCCCAGCTACTGGCACTTGCTGCTGTTTAAAGATCTTGTTGAACAGTTCCATGTACTAGACCATGGTTTCTGCTGGGCCGTATACTGTGTCATGTCTATTTCCAAACACTGCAGGAGTCCCTGGCATGTGGGTGACTAGGAAACACTGTAGGAATTCAAGCAGCAGGCTCAGAAAGTCACTGGCTACCACACAGGGTCCACCACCACAGAGATGTACCGAGCACTGTGTCCCATTGTGACTGTGCTCACCTACACTAAGAAGTCACAGTACTGGTAACAGGTTCCCTATTGCTGGCCTCGGCTGTATGGAAAAAGTCCTTGAGCTTCATCATGAACACATCAAATTTGGTGTCTGCAATAAGGAAAGTACATTTTCAAAAGGGGCAAAACAGCTCAAAAAGTACTTTGACTTGTGCATCCCATACATCAGCTTCCCAGCATGACCTTGGCTGCCAAGGGTAGAAGCAACCATATGGTATGTCTCACAGTCTACACAAAATGTTCCTTGTTTCTCTGCTCAAAGCATCTCTAATTTCTGGGTAAGGAACTCCACACTTTGCTGGACAGTCTTGCCCTCAGCCACAGGCATCTGGGACACACAAGTCACTCCCATAGTGTCTGGAAATAGGGTGAAAGATTCAAATAGGTGAAATGCAGAACTGTCTGGCTTCCCACATTAAGTGAAGACTCCAAAGACTAGCTTCCTTTTTTTTTTTTTTTACTTTCAAGAATAAATATTTAGTTTCAGTGCATAGGTGAAATTCTTGGGTGATTTGGGGATTCTAGATAATTTATAGGTAACAAAAGGGGAGGGAATTGCTTATATTTGTCCATGTAGTAAACTGCAAAGATGGAGAAAGACCCCATTTATTTTACAGAGATACAAAATGGCTGCATCTATTTGGCCTGCAGATAACATAGCACACTGTGGAATCTGGCACCAAGTACAAGTTCATATCTTGGGTCTGCTATATTATATCTTAATGATTTCATGTAATTAATTGAACCCACCTATGACTTAATGCCCCTTATATAAAATGAGTATAAGAATAGTAACTCTTAATATTTTTATGAGATTTAATACATGTAAAATATTTATAAAATCCTACAGTTATATTATAATCTCATTAAATATAATTTGATGTCATAAAAATGTCCTAAACTAAAATGATTTTAAATGATTAAGGCCTGTCATAAACTTACTATGAGCTACATCATTTTTAAGTTTATAAATCACACCAAGGCTAATAATGCTGTTCAATGTTTAATACTAAGTTCTATATTATCTCAGATAAATTAAGTGTCTAGTACATACTCTAGACTTATACTAACCTCATAGAAAATCCGAACAGTGTCACTGAGTTTTTCTTCTTGGGCCTATAAGAGAATAAGCATATAAAGCCACTCTTCTGTTTCTTGTTTTTGCTCTGTGACTTAGCAGTCTTAGTGGGGAACATCATTCTCTTACTTAGGTTTTCAGGTCCAATTTACCTGCATCAAGCATTGACCTAGTCAGTTTTTATGCATGAGCTTTGGCAATTTGCACTGTTTAGATTACACTCATTTTTGAAATAGGGGTAAAATTGGGATATTATGTTCTTAAATAGGTTGTAAGATTATGTTGACTAACATATGTGAAGTTTTAGCATGACATTTTCCATAATAGATCCATGATGTCTTTACTGTTCTCCTACGATTTTTCTTTTATTTTCCTTTGCTTAAATGATTTAAACTGGCTATATTTCACCCCACTAATCTCTAAGCTCTAGTCTTTTTTGCTTTCTGCTACCTCTCTACTTAGATTCCTTTTCTCCTATATTTGAAGGTCATGTGTTACATATAATTCACATTACTTCTTCAATTATTTGGTGCATATGCATCAACAGACCAGAAATACAGGTCTACCTAAGAGATATTGTGGATTGGTTCCAGACTACCACAATAAATAGAATATTTCACAATAGTGAGTCATACAAGTTTTTGGTTTCCCAGTACAAATAAAGCTTATGTTTACTGTATTCTATTATTTGTCTAAAAAATGTACATACCTTAATTGAAAATAATTTTTTGCTAAAAATGCTAACTATCATCTGAGCTCTCAGCGAGTCCTAATGTTTTTGCTGATGTTGGGTCTTGCCTCAATATTGATAGTTGCTGGTTGATCAGGGTATTGGTTGATGAGGTTGGTGTGGATTGTCAATTTCTTAAAATAAGACAACAATGAAGTTTGCCACATCAATTGACTCTTTCATGAAAGATTTCTCTGTAGTATGTGATGCTGTTTAATGGCATTTTACCCATGGCAAGATTTCTTTCAAAATTGAAGTCAATCTTCTGAAACTCTGCTGCTGCTTTATCAAATAAGTTTATGTGATATTCTAAAACTTTTGTTGTCATTTCAACAATATTCATAAAGTATTCAGAAGGAGTGGATTCTATTTCAAGAAAACAATTCCTTTCCACATCCATAAAATGCAACTCCTCATCCTTTATGGTTTTATCATGAGATTACAGCAGCTCATTCACATCTTCAGGTGCGACTTCTAATTCAATTTCTTTTGCTATTTCCACCCCAAATGCAGTTACTTCGTCTGCTGAAGTCATGAACCCCTTAAAGTTATCCATAAGTGTTAGAATCAACTTTTTCCAAATTCTTCTCAATATTGTTACTTTGATCTCCTCCCAAGAATCATGAATGTTTTCAATGGCATGTAGAATGGTGAATACTTTCCAGAAGGTTTTTAATTTTCTTTGCCCCTATTTATCAGAGGAATCATGATTTATGCCAGCTACTGTCTTAGGAAATGCATTTCTTAAAGAATAGGACTTGAAAATTGAAATTATTCCTTGCAGAAAGTGTGTATTAGCAGGCATGAAAACAATATTAATATTGTTGTATACCTCCATCAGAGCTATTGGATGACCAGATACAATGTCAACGAGTAGTAACATTTTAAAAGGAAACTTCTCTGTGTAGTAGGTTTCAATAATGAGCTTAAAATATTCAGTAAGCCATTTTAACAACAGATATGTAGTCATCCAGGTTTGGATGTTCCATTTATAGAGCACAGACATAATACATTTAGCATAATTCTTAGGGCCCTAGGATTTTTAGAACAGTAAATGAACATTGGCAATGTTAAATTCACTAAGGCATTATCCTCTAATAAGAGAGTCAACCTGTCCTTGAAGTTTTGAATCCATGCATTGCATTTTCCTCTCTAACTATGAAAGTCCTCAAAGGCACCTTCTTCTAATATAAGGCTGTTTCATCTACACCAAATATCTGTTGTTTAGTGTAGCCATTTTCATCCATTATGTTAGTTTGACCTTCTGGTTAACTTGGTGCCGATTCTACATCAACACTTGCTATTTTACCTTGCACTTTGATGTTACAGACATGGTGTCTTTCCTTAACCTCATGAACCAACTTCTGCTGGTTTCAAACTTTCTTTCTGAAGATGCCTCACCACTCTCAGCCTTCATAAAGAGAGTTAGGCCCTGATTTGTATTAAGCTTTGGCTTTTAGAAATGTTGTGGATGCTTTGACCTTCTATACAGACCACAAAAACTTTCTCCACATCAGAAATAAGGTAGATTGGCTTTCTTAAAATTCCTGTGTTCACTAGAGTAGAACTTTTAATTTCCTTCAAGACCTTTGCCCTTTGCAGCCACAATTTGGCTGTTTGGCACAAGAAGCCTAGCTCTCAGCCTAACTTAGCATTTGACATGTCTTCCTCAGTAAAAGTCATTATTTCTAGCTTTTGATTTAAATTGAGAAACACACAACTCTTCCTTTCATTTGAACACTTAGAGGCCATTTTGGAAGTATTAATGGGCTTGATTCCAATATTGTTACATCTGGGGGAATAGGGAAGCCTGAAAAGAAGGATGGAGATGGCAATGGCAGTTATCAGAACTGTCAGAACACACAACTATTATCAAATAAATTTGCTGCCTTGTATGGGTGCAGTTTCGGTTTTACCCCAAAACAATGACAATAGTAATGACAAAGATCATTACCATAGACCACCATAACAGATACAAGAAAGATGAAGAAAGTTTTGAAATATTTCAAGAATTAGCAAAATGTAACACAGAGACATGAAGTAGACACCTGCTGTTGGAAAAATTACACTGACAGAATTGCTCAATACAGGGTTGCCACAGATCTTCAATTTATTTTTTAAAATGCAATATCTGTGAAATATATTAAATTTTAGTGCAATAAAGCTAGATATGACTGCACTTTCTTTTTTTCCCCTGTATTTATATTGCTGCCCATATGTAATTTTACTCTGTTTTATATAACAGGCCTTTCTTTTTTATGAATTACATTTTCCTAATTTGACTGAGCCACAATGTAATCAGCTATTCATTTCTTTATTTTTTTTGAATCTCCCTTGTGTCTGGAAATTTGCCCATGACAAAATAAGACCTAAATAACATCTTACTTTATTGAATGCACTATTATCTCCTCTTTATATTTGACTGTATACATACTTCTCATATATGTGGAATATCCACTTATGTCATTCACAAGCATGCATGAATAACAAAATAAGTGAATCTAAAAGGCCAGAAACGTTAACAAATATCTCCAAGTGCCTCTCAGGGATAAATGAATTCCAGTAGGTTATTGGATCCCTATTGACATCCTTTAAGTTATTTATTTTCTGCAAAAAAAAAGTATTATTAATCTTCTAATTAGCATTTACACTAAATCTTATGAATTACTTAACCCTTTCTCAGCTCTGTTCTTTAATTACTATTTGTCTAGAAACTTCCCCCTGATGAGGTACCTTCCTTTTCTCAAGCAAGTGATTGCATGGCTGTCACATTGAGCATCTCTCCTTGAGCCACACCAATCTTAAGGCCAGAGCAAAAACTAGGAAATAGCATAGTGGCAGTAATGTTCATATTTGGTGCCAGGAACAGCTTTTTTGATGTCTCAAATCCTGGAGACAATTTAATATCATTTTTTTCTCTTAGAGCAATGGAATTTTCTGGATTATAAGGAAAATCATTATGTTCCTTACAAAGGCAATTAGCTCTGGCTTATTTATCAATAGTTCTCTTTGACTTCCTTTAATATGCTCTTTTTCCATGGATTATTTCATCTTATTATTAGTAAAATAAGATGGTGTTTTGTGCATGTTTGTGTTTGCTTATGTGTGTGTGACTGTGTATATGATGAGATTTTTGTGTGTGATATGGGAGTCTTTTGTAATCTTGAAAAGGGGTTGGAGAAATACTTACACCATCAGAGAGAATGCTTTGGAACAAAAATAAGATTAATTATCTTTTTCCTAATAGTCCTTTCTAGCATTCATTTTCCAGGCTATAACAAAATGCCTGATGTTAGCAAAAATATGTCAAATGAACATATAATGAATTTGATCAATTGATTTGCTTTGTTGTTAGTACAGGTACAGGATATTTAAAGAGTATTTTCAGTCATCATGAGTGATTTAAGAATTTCTACCCATTAATACAAGATATCTTAGGAACTTATAGTCCATGATACTAAATTTTATTAAAAGAATACCTTAACCTACCTTATGAACACTCATATCACACAAACACACCATATGCACAGAACATGAACTTCAATCTATACCTTACTCTTTATGTAAAAATTCATTCAAAATATACCATAGAAATATGCACAAAATATAAAACATAAAATATACAGAATAAAATATAGGATGAAATCTCCATGGCTTTCTACTTGTAAAGAATTGTTAGATATGACATGAAAAAGAGATCCTTAACAACATAAATGATAAATTGAAATTTATCAAAATGAAAAGTTGTGCAGTAAGAACAAGATTGTTAATAGAATGAATAAAAAGTTGCACTCAGGGAAGAAATATTTGAAACTCATGCAGTTATTAAATAATTACTCTTCAGAACATATAATCGTATGTCAAAATTCCATAAATAAGAACAGCCCAATAAAAAGTTAACAAATGTTTTGGACAAATATTTTATCAACTAAGTGAGATGCATTGAAAATAAGTACATGAAAAAATGTTAGACATCATTAATTATTAGATGGACACCAAATAAAAGCACAACGGTACTAGAGTCACAATTAAATGAGGTACAGGCCATTATATATCTTCCCATATCCTACAAAAATGGGTGGGAAAGAGTGTCAACTACAATGTAAACTATAATCCATGCTTAGTGGCAATTGCTCCAAAATGTATTCATCAGTTGTAATGAATGTACCACACTAATGAAGGATGTTATTAATGTGGGAAAATGTGGGCGGTATAGGGAGTGAAGCATATGGGGATCCCCCCTTTTTTTAATGTAACCTCTATGTAATCTAAGTATTTTTAAAAAAATAAAAAATATATTTTAAAAAAAGCACAAAGAACTGCTATGTACTCTCTCAAATGGCTAAAATTAAAGAATGACCACATCAATTGTTGGTGAATATGTGGTACCACAGGACTTTGATGCACTGCTGTAGGAGATACAAAATGGCACAACCAATCTTTAAAAAAATTTTGGAAGTTTCTTAAAAATATTAAATATACATTTTCCCAATGACCAGCCATTCCACTGTTGTGTATTTACCCAACTTGGTGAAACCATTTGTCCGTATAAAGATTTGTACATAAAAGATTAACTAAAGCAGCTTTATTAGTAGTAGCCAAAAACAGACACAAGAATATTTCCATCATTGATGACTGGTTGAAAAAAATTGTAGAATTTTGAAACATTGGAATAGTCTTCAGCAAAGAAAAGGAAAGAACTATTAATATATGCATAATATGAATGAATCTCAGCATAAGTAATTTGAGTGAAAATTCCAAATCTTCACCATTCAGTATTTCAAAATATGCAATTGCATTTATCAAAATTCTAGGTAGTGAAAATTAATCCAACATATAAGAAAGCAGATCAAGGTTTTCCTGGGTATTGGCAGAGAAGTAGTGTTGGAGTTTCAATCATGTCCCCCACAAAAAACATGTTAAGTTTCCAACCCTTGGTCCTGTGGGTGTGAACCCATTTGTAAATGGGACCATTGAAGATGTTAAAGTGTGCCCAAATTTAATGGGGTGGGCCTAAATCCAATATGGTTCAAATCCTTATAAGCAAAGGAATTTGGACAAAGAAAGAGAAGCCAAGAGAGAAGTTAATAGTTTCAAAGTCAATGGAAATCAGAAGAGAAAGAAGACACTGCCATCTGCATTAACTGATGAAGGAAAATCCAAGGAATTTCAAAGATTGGTGACCACACAAAACATACCATCCCCTGGAGAAAGCAAGACTTCTAGACTCTGAATCACTGAGCCAATAAGTTCCTGTTGCTAAACCAACTCATTGTATGATATTTGTTTTAGCAGAAAGGAAAGCTAGGAAGCTAAAATAGGCAGAAAATTAGAATTACAAAATGGAGAGTTAGGAAACATTGGGGGTGATGTATCTATTCATTTTCTTCATTGTGATGATGGTTTTACATGTATGCACATAGGTTCAAATTTTCACTTTGTGTGTATTAATTATGTACATTGCTTTTGTGTTTGAATGAAAAATTCAATACAGTTATTAAAAATACATATATTTGATGGGAGTGGATGTGGCTCAGTGGTTGAGCACTGTCTTCCCACATAAAAGGTCCCAGGATAAATACCTGGCCCTGGTGCCTCAAAAACACAAAACAAACAAAACAAAACAAAACAAACAAACAAACAAAAACAAAAAAACAAAAAAAAAATGAAAACTGATCCTGTTAATGCTTCTCTTCCTGTTTTGGGAATCTGAAATTTAGAAAGGAATCTAATACTTATCATCAAGTTTATTTCTTCAGGAATGCATTTAAACTTTCTAGACACTGTAAATTTGACACCTTCCTTTGTTTTGAAAGATTACAATGTAATATCTTTTCTGGAAATAAAGCCATGTAATACATGCAAAAAAATATTGGAGGGGGATTCTGGAAAAGAAGAATGATAAGAAGAAAAACCAACCCTCAATAGAATACTATGAATTTAGGAATCGGTGTTGTAGGTGAGGCACCTGAATATATTTGTAAGGACCTTGGTGTGTGTGTTTGTGGTAGGAGAATGTTCATAGGTATAGCAGATAATACAGGTTAACATAAATTAAGTCTGGTCAACATCAGCGATTATTTCAAAGTGGAAGACCATTCAGACATTGTGTGTTGATATCCTTCATTCTAAAGTGCTAGAATCCTTCATTTACCAAATATTAAATTAAATTTCAATGCCTGGGAAAATATACTAACTTTAAAAATACCTATTATTTTTTTCAGTTACAAAAGACTCAATGGTAATGCTTCTGTGCTTCCTGGATATTTGAGCTAGTTTCTAACCTCTAGAAGTCTTGGTGATTTTATCTGCATAATAGAACAATAAAACTCATTTCAAAATATGTATTATGGTCAAGAATAAATGATGTAATGAACTTTGAGCACTCAATAATTGCTCAACAAATAATAATAATTATTATTATTTTGAACTATAAGGTATTAAAATAAGTTAATTTTCTGAACAAAATTTTAATGCATAATTTTGTGTATGGTAAAGACATGTTGGTAACTGGACTTAAGTGTGCACATTTGGGACCAAGTCTATATAACTGTGAATATGCAGTGACAGGGAGAAAGAAATTGATGTCTAAGAGAAAAAAAGTTTTGGTTTACTTGAAGGTTAATTTCCTTTGACATTTCTCCTATTTTTGACATAATGAATTCTCTTTTCCAAATCTGATATGCATATGAGTGGAAATGTTTATACAATTTTCTCTTCTCTTCTCCCTCTCCCTCTCCCCCTCCCTCTCCCTTCCCTCTCCCCATCTCCCTCCCCCACTCCCTTCCCATGGCCCTCCCTCTCCCTCTCCCTCTTTCCTCTCTTACATTTAATTCTCCTAAAGTTGCCAAAGGTAATGTGCCAGAAATGTGTTGGCTTTTAAAATGTGGAATTATTACCTTACAATCATAAAGTTCTGAGGACTCGAAAATGTCCAAATCAAGGCACCATCAGGAAAGGCATTCTCTCTGAAGACCAGGTGCCAGCAATCCAGGACTCTTCTGGCATACAGTGGTGGAAACTTCTGGTCTCTCCCTTATCTTCTGGGTTTAGTTGCTTTCAGCTTGTGATTCCCAAGGCTTTCTCTCTTTCTGTATTTCATTCTCATATAAATTACTCCAGCAAGAGGATTTAGACCACCTTGGAAAATGCCTTCTTGAAGTAACCTGATCAAAAGGACCTTAACTAAAGTAGCTTAATCAAAAGACCCTATTTACAATAGGTTTACACCCACAGAAATGGATTAGCTTTAACAACATGATTTTCTGGGGTCTATTCAGCTTCAAAACATCACACTCAACCCTCTGGAAAACAGAAAGACATGCTCTTTCCAAATGCAAAATACATGCATTCCATCACAATACCCTAAAGTGTTAAATCATTTTAGTAACAATATTAAGTACAAAGTCTCATCAAAATTGGTTATAGGTGTGGTTTGTCTGGGATCAATATTCCTCTTAGGCTTTGGACCTCTGAAACTTAGAATAAGTTATCTGTTCTAATACACAAAGAAGGAACAATCATAAGATAAATTTTCCCATTGCCATAGGGAGAAATTGGAAGGAAAACAGAGATCTTCAACAATTCTGAGAACCTGAAGAGCACACTTCTTTATATTTAAAGGTTGAATAGTCATCTATAGAATGATACTTTGTCCTCTGGCCTTGCAGGAGTGCTTTCACAGCAGGTCTGCCCTCTGGGGTGAGGGCTCCAATATCTCCAAGCATTTGGTTAATGACCATGCCTTCATCAAGCATAGGGGTTACAGCCAAATGCTAGGATCCACCCTCCTAAAGCATCTGGGTGGCAGCCAGCTTCTCCACAACCCCCAAGGCATCTGAGAACATTGGGTGATAGCACTCTTCCTGAACAATGGGGCAGAAAGCAAGGCCTTTCCAAGCTCTGAGACATACTCACCCTTTCCACGTACGTGGTGGGTCCTCTATCTTGGCCTGAGATGTCTTCAATACAGACATCAGCTTTCATGGTTCTGTCTATGAAGTCATTTTTCCTTCAGTCTGTCCCTTTTACTCCAGGCTGGCAGTGGTTCATTCATACAGATCTTGCAAAAAATGGTCAATTGCATGTAGCACACATGGGTCCTAATCATCAAACAAGAGAATTTTCCACAAATTCTTTCTGGATAAATGACCTGCACTTAAATGGCTGACTAGTTCCATGTTCAGTTAACTCATCACGTGAGACACTATTCTCTCAGAATTCACTTTCTGGAAGATCAGAATTTTCCAAATCATCAATTTCTGAGTTCTATGTGTCCAGGAGTTCATTTCTGCTTATCCATTTCCTCTCACATTTTAGTATAAGCTGCAAGAAAAACCATGCTTCACTGTTCACATTTAGTTTGGAAATCTCTTCAGCGAAATATCCAGGCTTGTCACTTTTAAATTCTGCCTTCCATCTGACATCAGAACACAATTTTGCCATGTTCTCTGCCACATGAAAGCAAGAATCACCTTTCTTCCATGTTGCAGTGACCCATTTATCATATCTAAGTACTCATTAGAAGTAACTTTAGCATCGATATTTCTACCAACAGTCTCCTCAAAGCAATCTAGAACTTTTCTATCAACCACCTCACAATTCTTCCTGTCTCTAGTCATTAACCAATTTTAAAACCTTCTTAACATTTTTGGCATATGCAATAGCATCAACCCACTCCTAGTACCAAAATCTGTTTTAGACTGCTAAAAAGTCCAAACCCTGAAATGGGTTGAATTTTACAATAGGTATTTATTAGCTTATAAGCCTTCAGTCTGAATCCATGAAAATGTCCAAATTGTGGCATCATCAGGCAATACTTTCTCCCTGAAGACTGGCTAATGTTGATCCTGGACATTTCTTTCACATGACAAGGCACATGGGGGTCACTACGGGTCTCTCCCTTCCTTCCAGGTTTCATTATTTTAGCTGACTCACTTTTCATCACTTTCTCTCTGAATTTCATTCTCTTATAAAGAACTCCAATATAATGAATAAGACCCAACCTGGGCAAGGCTTTAGTGATGTAACCTGATCAAAAGACCCTTAAGTAATCTAATCAAAAGGCCCAACAAACAATAAGTTTCCAACCACAGAAATGGATTAGTTTTAACAACATGATTTTCTTGGGCCTATTCCATTTCAATCCACTCATCTTCTTTTTCTTAAACATCTATTTCAACAAAGTTAGTCACTGGAAATAAATAACTGGGTTATAGTTGATTTTTCAGGTTACAGATTTTAGTGCTCTATCTACCATTATGTACCTAGATTACTCTTGAAAATTATCCTTATTGGAGAGTAAATACTTGATTTACAAAACAAGATTTTAAGGTGTTGAAATTTCATTTTCTAGATAGGAGTCAAAGTTATTGGACAATGTTCTTAAAAACTGTTAGAAACATAATTTGCTAACAGTACTATTTTGATAATAATACCAGGCATTAATGTTTCTATGGTTAATAAAGCAATAGACTTTTATTGGTTTGAACTTACAACCATATTGTGACAAAGTCCAGACAGATTTTCCAATTCATGTAGGAGATAAATTAAATTCAGAAACAAATCATTTGGTTCCAAAATTCACACACTGTGGTATAATTAAATAATAGAGTCCAGGTAGTAACTTTCTCTGGCCACAAATTTTTCCCTCATATTTTGCAGAAATTTTCTTTTTATTATGCAGTGTCAGTCTCTTCAGGTGTTTTGGAAAAAACATTTATTGAATGATAATAGAAATCAAAAATGAATGCTACATTTCAAGCAATTGAGGGGAAATTGATTTGAAAAATATGATACATATAGTACGTGGAATCCAGGGCAGAAGCATACAGGTAAACTGTATTCTACTTTTCTTAGTTTTAACTATTGTTTTATTCTATGATTAATTTAAGTATATAATTTTAATTGAAATATATGTAAAAATAAATATACTTCTGTTATAAAATCTCAGCATTTTGCTGTCACAAATAAAGAAAAAGATAAACAAGCAGAAAAAAATTAATCAAACCAATTGCATTTGCTTACAGCAGAGTTTTTTCTTCCATTTAAATATATAGGTATCATTACATCAATCTTTTATTTATTTTTTACCTAATGTTTTAGATAGCATATATTCCACTAGTGAACACAGTTGCAACTTTATGTTTTCTTTTACATTGTTGAACAAAAACTTTGCACAAATTATACATCTATCATTAACAAATTTCAAGTTTGTAAGAATCAAGAGCTACATCTTTCCAAGTAATTAAGCATATATTAAATTGGAATTAGGTAATGTTTGCTACTTAATACTATTTTTATAGGATTTCAATTAGCTGAATAAATGCATACATTTTTATTAACGTCAAGATTGAATGTAATGATCTGAAAAGTTTATGGAAATTTTAATGGTTTTTATTAAATTTTAGATTTTCATTTTCTGAAACACTGGAATCATGCTAAACATAGTTTTATGAAATGTATTTTATTATCAATACTATCCTTAAACTTTTCTGACATTGACTTATCAATTTGCCTTTTCAGACTGCTGTTATGCCTTTTTTTTTTTTTTTCTGTTATGCCTTTTTATTGCACTGGAACCTTAGAAAAAAGAATAATGTAGCTGTGTAATTTTTTAGGACTTTCCCAAAACAAACACATGGACAATATCTTTTGTATTCATTTTAATTTGTTACATTGCTATTTGGATGGGAAACATTTTTTATATTTCTATCCCATGTTGTCACCAAATTGACCAACCCATGTATTTCTTCCTTAATTGTCTTTCATTTTCTGACACTTGCTACACATCCACAGTAATACTCAAACTAATGACTGACTTACTGGCAGAAAGGATGATCATTTCATACAGTAACTGCATGATACAGCTGTTTAGCATTCATTTCCTAGGAGTCATCAAGATCTTTATCCTCACAGGGATGGCTTATTATCACTATGTGGCCATGTGCAAGACCCTGCACTACATCATCACCATGGGCATGTGCAGACATAGTGGGATGAGGATCATCATAGCTTGTCATGCTGGGGGATTGACATGCTGCCAATCAGTTTCTTCTCACCATCTGTTTACCTTTCTATGGTCCCAATGAGATAGATCACTAGTTCTGTGATATATATCTTTTCCTGGAACTAGCCTGCACCAATACACACAGAATTGATATCTTGGTAATTGTGAGTGCAGGTCTGATTGTTTTGGTGTCTTTCATGATGATATCTTATTTTCTGATATTATACCCCATCAGTGCTTACCCTGCAGAAAGCCATAGCAAATCCTCTTCTACTTGTAGTTCTTGCATTACAGTTGTGATCCTATATTTGTGCCTAGTTCTTTATTTATATTAGACCACCCATAATTATTCCAGAAGATGAATTGTTTGCTCTTCTCTACACCATCATTGCCCTCTTCCTGAACTCTCTTATTTATCAGTGGCTTTCTGAAGGGAAGTAACTTGTATGAAAGACATTTCTGAATTTCACTCTAGGCCTTTTAAAATAGTGCCCTTTTAAATTAGGGCCCTAAAATTGATCTGGAATTATATACAAAGCAGAAGTCTTCACATTGGCCCATAACTCTTCTTCACTGGACACTTTTGATTATTTTTCACTTGTTCTTTGTTCCTCTATTCTTCTCAAATATGTGTTTCATGTCCTTATCTTTACTTTAACATAGAAAGTCATTTGTCCCTCCCATTGTACACTATTTGGCAAATCTAACCAGAAGCCATCTGTAGAAGAGAAAAGCAATTTATA
Source organism: Cabassous unicinctus (assembly GCA_029593785.1). Taxonomy (NCBI): domain Eukaryota; kingdom Metazoa; phylum Chordata; class Mammalia; order Cingulata; family Chlamyphoridae; genus Cabassous; species Cabassous unicinctus. The sequence goes on along the minus strand of JAQZBX010010889.1, from coordinate 17,558 downwards.
GGATCTCTGTCCCAGGATTACACAACAAATCTTAGAAGAGTGAATTTTTGGCTGATGCTAACAAATAAATGAGTGGAACATATAACTTAATTGGCTACTCAGCATTCATAAATTCTCTTCTATGCATATTGAAACTTCTTAATAAAACAATTATATAATCCCACTTCCACTAAACAAAATACTTCTACAGATATATTCTGAAACTGACCATTAAAAGAAACACAGCATGCTTAATGTCTTTGTAGACATCTCTGGAAAAGTTAATTAAAATATTACTTGTTATTCTACTAGGTTTCAATACCACCTGAATAATCTGTAGCTTAAAGATTACAATGTAAAGTTAACTAAGAAAAACATCTTTTACATAAAATAATAAGGAAGTAAAATGTAATTCATTCATATATACATATTAGTAATTATATTCATATACCACATACACATATAACTCTAACAGGTAAAGAAAAATTATTACAATTTTAGTTACTTAAAATGGTATTAAGATTTTAGTTGATATTCTTATCTTTATTTCTTCCATTTTCTATTCCACCTTCTGTTTGCTCTCAGACTGAAACTTAGCTCTTAAGGTTTATCTAGTAGTTGAACAAAATTTCAATATTCATACAATTATTTTTGCTTTATTTTTTAATTAACACTCAATTTTGATCATGGAAAATATAAGAGATGAATAAGATACTTCCCTGGTTTGAAGATATTGGTCAAATTTGCTCTCATTGTTATTAAAAAACCACACTTATCTTGGCTGTCAGTACCAATCAATACATCACCTTGTTTGTCTGTTGGCATAGTATAGACATGAGGATCCTGTATTAATCAGGTGGAATTCTCAAGTACCAATTCAATAAAATCATTGCTGTGATCCCAGATGAAATCATAACCTCTTTGTAACTATGGTCACAAACCATCTGTGCTGAAAATGATGAGAAAGGAAATATTCAGTAGACAGATTTTTAGCATAATAGTAAAAGGAGTTACCTGCACTTATATACCTTGCTTCTCATAACTGTTTATTCTGGATATGAAAGAAGCAAAATTACATATTTGCCAATACATCCTTAAAGATAAAGCCCCAGATTTTCTGAATTGTGCTTGAATATTCAGCAATATATTCCACTACTTTATCATACCAGCCACTACAGAGTAATCGGGCACATGGTAGGACCAGTGATTTCCTTGCGAATGTGTCTACCACCATACTTCTTTCACTTTGAAATAATGTACTGGATCAGGCTCAGTGATGTCTGAATAACATGAATATTTGAGTTCCAAGAATTTCTATAATTTCATGGATTACACTGTTACTACAAGCATTATGAGAAGAAAAGATAAATCCATCCACGTATTAGCAGAAGTGTCTATTTCTATAAGTACAAATTCTACTCCTTAATTATGAACATTTTCCATGTAATCAACTTGCCACCAAGAGGCTGAATACTCCCACTGAGAGATAATATATATTGGATACTCAATCTTGGTTTCCAAAGTTTATTATATCTATATTTCTCATTCTGCTTGCATTTCTTATAATGTAACATTAATACTTCCATAAATTTTTGTTGTCTATCGTCTATTCCTTCGTACCTGCATAAATCTTTATTTAACTTTATTTTTTAAGAAGATTTAGATTATATAAATGATACAATGAAAATATCAGTGTTTCCCATAGACCCCATCCGCTTCCCATACATTCCCTCATTAACATTTTTCTTTACTGTGGTACATTTGTTAAAATTGATGAACACATATTGAAGCATTGCTACTAATCATGGTCTACAGTTTACATTATGGTTTACACTATACACTGCACAATATTATAGGTTTTGACAAAATGTATAATGGACTGTATCTGCCTTTGTAATATCATGCAGAACAATTCCAAAGTCCAAAAAAATGCCCCATGTTACACCTATTTTTCTCTTTCCTGCTACTCAGAACCTCTTTTGAACACTGCTTTTATATCATTGTTACAAGTTCTTCCATTACTCAAATAAAAATTAGTCTACTTTAGCCCATAGTTGCATTCCCCTCTTATGTTTTTTCATTCCTCAATCTTGAAGATTGGAGGATGGTGATATCTACTCTGCTTCTGACTGAGCGGTGACTTAGATCCCATGGGGCAGATGGCTGGAACTGAATTGCTTGCAGTTGTAGATACTGTCTGTTTTTTGGGATGGGTGTTGTCGATCACCATCCTTTTATTAGTTGTCCTGGGTATGTCTGATGAACTGGAAAGTAGGTGCTTGCTGCCACTCCTCTGAGATTCAGGGCTCAACTGGCATAGGAACAGCCAGAAGATTTAAGTCTTTGGTATATATATTTATCAGGTATAGTGCTGATTATAGATTCATATGAAATTGGAAGAACAATGTATAGGAAAATATAAATGAGTTCAACTCTGAAACATTGGGGAGATAGGTTATCATATATTCCAAGATAAGGCCCAACAATGTCTATTTCCTGGGGTTGTCTGCCCTGCTTATAGTGTCTAGATATGTCCAATATAATACAGCAGAAATGAATGCCTAGAAGTTCCAAGCATAGGTAAAATAATGTGCCTTATACCTAGCTCTCTTCAGTTCTTACTCTTGATATATGGCTGACATATTGTGCCAAAACCCAAACTAGTCCATGCAGAGAGACCATATTGAAATAACGTGTGGGTTCTCATCATCATTAGCCCAGCTGAAGTCCTTGTCCATAGCCAACATCAATTTCCATACAGGTGAATGAGGATGCCCCCAAATGATTTCAGCTTCCAGCCAATGATTCATCTTCTGGCTTTTAGTCTTCTGAGACCCACACACATCTTGTAGCATAGCCAGGCTCTTCCCATTATAGCTTATATAAATTCCTGATCTACAGAGTACATGAATAAATTAATTGATTGCTTTGTATCAAGTTTGGAGGATTTTGTTACACAGGCATAATATTCACAACAATTTGGCTCTCAGTAATAGCAGTAATGAGATCACCAATGATGAGGGAATTGTTATCTTTTTAATTATTTGCAATGCTTCATTCTTGCATCCACAGCCATTTTATTATTGAACCATTGAGTAAAAATTTGGGTGGCTGAGATAAGAAGATGAATGACATCCTGAGAACATGTACTATTGTCTATCATTATTGAGAAACTTCTCTGCAGTGAACCCCCTTTGGTGGCCATTTGTAAGATTCAGATATTTTCCCACTTTTTCCAGTAAGTCCTTCCACACACTCAATTAACACATGCCCTTACCACTTAAACTTACACCCTATGCTACCAAATCTCTGACCACCCAATGAAATTATTGCCAACTGCTATGAATTGGAATACACCCATCTCTCTGTCTATACAAAGTAGACAGCCAAAAGGCACTGGTTGAGCTTTGCTCACTGAGAAAATATTCCTTTACTCATCTCTCTTTAGGAATATTTATGTTTGGGGCTTTAATGCTACAACGTTCCACTTTCAGTTAGCACCATATTTTCATGTAGAACTAAATGTAAATATATATGATTTTATATTTCCTTTTCAATCAAAAATTTGGCCATATGATAAGTGTGGGAAAGAAGATAACCCGTCAAGATTTTCATGCAATTTTCTTGTGCCTATCAGACTTATTCAAACCCAACCTCTATGATACCATTTTAAATTGACTGTGCACTGATGCTAAACAACTCCCAAACATGGTGGAAAAGAACACCTGGAGATCATGATGTTCATTTCATACAATATGGACATCTGCTGTCTTTGGTTAGATGATCATTCTCTGCTAAGCACTTTTGTCAAGTCAAGAGTTTTTGTTTTGTTTTGTTTTGTTTTTTAATATGTGAATAATTACCTGCAGGAAAACTTAAAGCTTTGCTGCAAAATCTTTTATGTGCATATGATGATTTTTCTAATGAGGATTTACAGAGGCTTCATACACCTTTCTTATTTAGATTTTCTGGATTGTAAGTCCCAAATTGCAAATAACAAATTGCAAATAAATATACTTGTGGTATAAAATGTCAATAATTTATTATTATATATCATTTTCAAAATATGGTAAACAAACTATTAAAATTAGTCAAAGCAATTCCATTGGGTCTTGCAGAGAATAATTTGCTACCTAATAATATATTTTAAAAGTTTTCATTTAAATGATTGAATGCATTAATTTCTACTAATGTTCTAGATTGAACATATGTTGTGAAAGATTTCTGGAGTCATCATGAGAAGAACAGAAAAGATGTTTTTATTAAATATCAGTTCTTTATTTTCTGAAGAATTAGAATCATGTCAATTAACATAGTTTCATAATATATGTGTTTTCATCAATATTCACCCTAAACCCTTCTGGCATTGACTTATGAAATATGTCTTTTCAGGTGTCAAATATGCATTTTTACATTTTCCTGCATTAGACCTGGGAAATAGAAATAATATCACACTGTGTTTATTCTCTTGGGAATTTCTTTAAAAAATCACATAGAAATACCCTGCTTTGCATTGTTTTTATTTTGTTACATTATTATTTGTTTAACAAACTTATTCATAATGATATCAATATCATGCAGTTTATTGACAAGTCCATGTATTTCTTCCTTAATTGACTCTAACTTTCCAATCTTTGTTATATATCCACAGTGATGCTAAAAGTAATGACTGACTTACTGTCAGAAAAGAAGACCATTATCTGTAATATCTGCCTGGTAGTTGGATATGAATCTATGCACAGTAATAAACTTCTGAAAACCATTTGTGAGGAAACTTAACATTCAACACACAAAAGACTATTTATAAGGAAGCAGATGTGGCCCAAGTGGTTGGGCACCTGTCTACCATATGGATGGACCCGGGTTTGATCCCTGGGACCTCCTGGTAAAATGTTTTAAAAATAACATCAGGCGAGCCATGCCCTTGCGGTGAGATACAGACCCTCACAGGCTTGTGGCCAACCAGGCCTACTGAGCTATGCAGCAAGATAACAATGAAACAGAAGAGAGACACAGGGAGAGCCAAGGTGAGATGTGCCAGAAACCAGGAACTGAGGTGGTGAAAGTGACAGGGTGCTTCTCTCCCACATCGGACGTACCTAGGATTGAATCCTGGGGAATCTTAGAGGAGGAAAATGAGAAGACAAGGCAAGAAACAGACAGAAAAAAAGTAAATACATCACCCAGCAAATGGACACAGACAGCAAGTGGGAGGTGACGGAACTCATCGAACTGTACACCAAAGAGAAAACAATAAAAGGCAATAGAAATAAAGAGCATTTATAGACCTTGTGAAATTCATACATGAAAGTTTATATATGATAAAAGAAATTGTAGATGAGTAGTGAAATAATGACTGTTTATTGATTAGTACTGGAAAAATACAATTTGTTGTAAAAATTGTCACAGTTGATTACAGAGTATTGTACCAGATTCTATTAGAGCATTATATAATAAGTATTGTATGTATCATGTAACTGTCCAAAATTTTTAAAATTCTTAATTCACGAACACATTGCAATGAATATATATTACTTAAAAATTAAGATGTATATTTGACAATACAGTGATAATTAACAAAAAATCTATTTATATTCATAAAAATGAAAATTTAAGTGCAAAAATATCAAAACTGATGGGACATTTAAGGAAATTTTAACATTTCTTTAACTACTTAAGGGAAAATTAAAATTAAAAAAAAATAATTTGAATCACATGTCCAGATTTACTGAAGTAAACAATTACTAAACAATGAAGTAAGATATACTAATCATACACAATCTCCTTCATAAAAAATAAAGAAGATATATTCATCAATTCACTTTATAATAGCAGTATAAACTTAGTGGGAGGTGTGTGGAGTGGGGCATATGGGAATCACTTATATATATATATATTTTAATGTAAAATTTTAATAAAAGAGATTATATGGGAATAATTTATTTAAACATTTGTTTTAAATTAGAGAAGTTGTGAGTTTACAGAACAAGCATGCATAAAATATAGGATTCCCATTCACCACCCCACCACCTACACCTTGGATTGGTGTAGAATATTTCTTAGAATTGATGATAGTACTTTCTTATAGTGGTACTATATTTATAAAAAGATTTACTTATTTACTTTTTTCTGTTTTTTTTTAAATTTTTAAATAGAGATACTTAAATCACATAAATTTTATGTAACATTTATGTAACCTAAGTATCTTTAAAAAAAAATAGGTGCAATATGGTGGCACTTTTGGGACATTGGAATGTTCCTGATTGATGTTGCCCTGACAGAAACAGGCCATTATATATCTTGTCATAACTTACAATAATGTGTAGGTTTGAGTTTAAACTATAATGTAAATTACAATCCACATTTAGTGACAAAGCTTCAATATGTGTTCATCAATTTTAACAAAAGCACCACACTAATGAAGGATGCTGTTAATGTGGGAAAGTGTGGGGAGGTAAGGAGTGGGGTATATGGGAAGCCTCTACCTTTTTTATGTAACATTTATGTTATCTAAATATCTTTTAAAAAAGAACACTTTATGAGCAACATAAGCTTATCAAGAATACATGCTTCATAGGAGAAATCAGCACTTAATCTTATTGAGCTTCCCTTGTATGTGATGGTTTGCTTTTCTCTTGCTGCCTTGAGTATTTTCTCTTTGTCTTGAGCATTGGACAGTTTGGCAAGTAAATGTCTTGGATTAGGCCTGTTAGGAATTATACTGTTTGGGTTGTGCTGTGCGTCCTGGACATGTATGTCCATCTTTCTCAATAGGGTTGGGAACTTTTCAGACATTATTTCCTTCAACAATCCTTCTGTTCCCTTTCCCTTCTCTTCTCCCTCTGGGATGCCCATAATGCATATGTTTGTGTGTTTTGTGTTGTCTTTTAAATCACTATGTCCCTGCTGGACATAATGATTTTCTATCGTTTTGTCTATCTGTTCTACTATCTGTTGAATTTCAGATGTACTGTCTTCCACATCACTAATTCTTACTTCTGCCTGTTCAAATCTGCTGTTATGTGATCCCAGTGTCTTTTTGACTTCTTGGATTGTGCCATTCATCAACATCATATCCGTTATCTTTTTATGTATGTTTACAATTTCTTCAGTATGTTCTGCCAGTGTCTTCTTAATATTCTTAACCTCTTCCCTCACTTCACTAAGTTGGTCCATGATATTTGTTTGGACAGCTTTCATTAGTTTTTCCATATTCTGCATCTCTTCCTGGTTTTTACTTTGTTCATTGGACTAGCCCATGTTTTCATGTTCCTTAGTATGGTTTGAAATTTTTTGTTGACCTCTGGTCATCAATCATTTTGAAGGATTTATTCAGTTGATTAGCTTCTCTCTTGGCTCTAGAGTTTTGTTTAGCTGCTGGTTTTGTGTGTGTCTTAAGTTTTCTCTTTGACACTTTGTTCTTCTTGTTCTATTTCTGTGTTCCCTTGAGGAAAAAGATTAGGGCCAGAGAAATTTGAAGAGGTAAAAAATGAAAAAGGTTAATGGCAATAATAATAAAAGTTAGAAGAGGGGCCATATAAGACTTATTAAAAAGAATATTTAACTCATGTATGCAGTGTAGAGTAATAGGAATAAAAAAGTGGAGTACCTACAATGAAATGGGAAACTGAACAGAGAAAAATATTTAGAATGATTTAAAAGGTAAAAATAATGAGGAGAGAGAGAGAAAGAGAAAAGAAAGGACAGAAAGAAAAAATATAATAAAAAAAAGAAAACAGAATGGACAAGATATAAATCCAAACCAGTAAAGTTGAAGACTAATAAAAAAATAGGTGGAACATAGGAACCACAACAGAAAGCAGAAGATAGAAAAATAAAGGAAGGAAAAGAGATAGCATTGGTAGAGAAAATCAGTATACACAGAAAATGGGAAATCAAGAAAGAAGCACAGCAAAGAAGAAACAAGCTAGTAGCACCTAATTAAAAAAGGGCAGGGGGAGAGGAAAGGAAAACAAGTAACAAAACAAAACAACAACAACTACAACAAAATAACAAACAAGCACACAAGCAAGCAGTATAACAAAGCTAAGAAAGAACAGCATTCCTTCTTGGGACCTTGTGGAGCATCTCAGGCTGCCTGTGTTCTTCAATCAATTACCTTGCAATCTTCTATGTGCAGGTTTTGAGGCGTGTTTTAGTGATTAAACTAAGTTAAATTTTTTTAAGTAACCTTGTTTTTTGAAAAAATAAGGGACCCAAAGAAGTTAGTACAAAAATAATATCTATGTTTTCCCTGTCCTACAGGTATCACCTGGATGTTAGATATCCCATTGGATCACTACTCTTAGAGGAGCCGGGAACTGAACTAAGGACCTCATATATTCAAGGCAGAAATTCCGCCATTGTACTACCTTTCTATTTGGGTCAGTTAGCTCTTCAGAAAGCTATTCAGTCACTTTCCCTTTGCAGGTTTTACTCTACTAGTGCAGCAAGATTCAACAGGCTGTATGATCAGATCCCTGCTCCCCTCTCCTAGTCAGGTTGAGTTCCCTTTTGAAATTCAAAAGGGACCCTGATAATGAGTACACTACAACAAAAGGGTTTACAAGCCTCTTCTAGATCCCTCCCTCCTCCTAGGGGAGGCTAAATAGGCTCTTGAAAACTTATTAAGCACTTCCCACTGCCTGACTCCCTTATGGGGAGTTGCAATTCTGGTAGTCCTCAGCACAGAACCACTAGAGGTTGACTTTACCCTCATTCAAGCCAAGACTCTGTATCAGATGGCAGTTGGGTAAATCAGGCTTCCTCATTGGACTCACTTAGGTATGAAGTTGAAAGTACCCAGGTGGGAAAGCTTTTATGGCAATTTGACAAGGAAAGGTCACTGGTTTAGGGTGTTGGTTGGGGGTGCATTCAGAACAGGGTACACCTGGAGCAGACTTCTAGGGAGTGTGTGAGTGTTCATTCTATCATAATGTGTTGTATAAGTGGGTGGAGACCCACATAATGAGGGGGAAGGAGTTGGAATTTCCATCGTTGGGAGGACCAATTTGTTCAGAAACAGACAGTCAGGAGTCTTTCAAAAGTAAGGGCAGATCCTAATAAGAAAGGACAAACCAGTGTGTCAAGACCTCTTGTTGCATGTAACTATGAATCTTGTCATCCAACGAGTCAAGCCAGAGGGTCTTCGTGGGCACTGTGGGAATGGGGTGAGAGGAATAGAATAGATCAAATAGGGGATATTTAATGGTCATTGGAAATGTTCTTCATTAACATATGGTGATGGACACAGGACATGGTAAATATCATCAAAATTTATAAAAGTGTATGTCTAAAATGTAAACCATTGTGTAAACCATTAACAATGTTTATTAGCTTTGTTTCACTATTTGTATATAAGTTATAACAATGCTACCATCCACATATAAAAAGGTATTAATATAGGGGGGAATAAAAAGCGAGGATGTTGGGTATATGAGAGTCTCCTGTATTCTGCTGTGACCTAAAACTTCTTTAAAACAAAATGAAAAATAGTGAGACACTGGGGAATGAGAGTGGGAAGGTGCTATGGTACAGACTGGACACCAGATATTGCAGTGATGAAAGGCAAAAGGTCGAAATTTTTTTATATTTTTCATTTTTTTGATATCACAATCTCTCAATTTTATTTTATTTTTAGTTTTTAAAAATTTTTAATGTATGTTATCTCTTACCTTTAAACTTACCATTATTATTTCATTTTCCTATTAATTGTATTCAGTTATTGTAATGGCTTCATCTTTGATGAAACTTTGGATCACAGAAGGGTTACAACTGGCGTGGGGAACAATGATTGGTGTGGGGTGTCAGGGATGAGGGATGCATGGGAGGAATTTCACCTGAGCATAAATATGATGTATATAAAAATGTCCATCAGTCCCTTCTATTCAAACCTATATGAGATGCTGGAGTTTGTAGGTGTACTTCCAGAGACTGGAGCCTCTGGCCTTCCCACGTGCCAGCTGGGCCTGGAATCTTGGTGGAGCTGCAACTCCTACTCTACAGCTCAATAGACTCACCAAGTCACCTGGTGAGAAGACGATGATGGACAACGGCCATCTCAGGGAATGGAGAGAGCCTGTAGCTGCAGGCAGGATAATCCCATCCACCACATCCATGGGATATAAGCTCCCTCTCACTTGGAGGTGGAGTGGACATCACCATCCCAAACTCCTCAGGATTGGGGGAAGAGCAATAGAGTGGACTTAATGGTATTCTGTTGTAGACATAAAGTGATTCAAGCAATGGAAGAAATTACAACAGTGAGGTGGAGCCAGTGGCCACTGGATGCTTTTGGGGCAGGGAAGGGAAAAGCAGTTGTAATACAGGTGCTTTTTCAGGACTTGGGATTTATCCTGTGTAACATTACAAGAACAGATATAGGGCATTTTACATCAGCATATAAGATGCAGAACTGTGTGGGAGAGAGTGGGGTCTACAATGTGAACTATGTTCAGTGCTTAGTGGCAAAGCCCCAGGATGTGTATATCCACTGAAGGTGATGTGCCACACTAATGAAAGATATTTATGTGGGATGTTATGGGAGGTGTGGGAGGTGGGGAACATGGAAATCCTTGTAATTTTTTTGTAACATTTATGTAATCTAAGCATCTTTAAAAATATTTTTTTTAAATGTTCAAATATTTACAGGGCATTGTCACAGTGGGTGGAGAATTACTCAATAAATGAGAGAATACTGTATTCCCATCCTGGAGAGCTCTGCCACATTCTCTAAGGGAGAAGCAACAGTCCTCCAAATGCAGGAGCAATGACTCCTGAAGGATGTCCATCCACTGATGGGGCCTTGATATTGATGAGTAGCCTTATGCTCTTGAAATTGAAACTTAACCTATTGTTATGGGGTGCCTAAGGGTTGCTTCCTGAGAGCCTCCTTTTTGCTCAGATGTAGCCTCTCTCTAAGTCAAACTTATTATATGAATGCATTACCTTCTTCCCAGCATGGGATATGACTCTCAGGGATGAGTCTCCTTGGCCCCGAGGGATTGCTACCAAGCACCAACTGATAATGCGACTGGAAAAAGACCTTGAATAAAAAGGGGGAAAGGTTAAGACTAATGAGTTTATATTGTTAAAAGACTTCAAAATGAGTCGAGATGTCATTCCAGATGTAATGCTTACACACATCTCAGTAGGATCTCATAGAATTCCAAAGTGGATATCACCCCAAATAGTGAGGATCCTCAAGGTCTAGAGACACCTAGATCCTATATCAGGGTGGAGAGGTCCGGAGTTTGGTGCCTTGCCAGGGGGCCTTACTATGGAGTCTGTGCTCCTGAGACTGACAGAGTTGGACTCAATTATGTCTTCCCTGCACATGGCTCAGCTGTCCCTTCTATTCAAACCTTTACTTGGTGCTGGATTTTGCAGGTGTATGTCCAGAGACTTGAGTCTTTGGGCTTTCCATGTGTCAGCTGGGCCCAGAACCTCAGTGGAGCAGCAATGCCTACTCTACAGCTCATTGGAGTCACCCAGGACAACTGGTGGAGAGATGATAATGGACAATAGCCATCCCAGGGAATGGAGAGAGTCTGAAGCTGCAGGCAGGCTCTTCCCCATGGGATATAAGCCCCCTCTCAATTAGAGGTGGAGTGGACATCACCATCCCAAACTCTTCTGGATGGGGATAAGAGCTATGGACTAGAGTGGACTTACTGATATTCTATTTTAGACATATTGTGATTCAAAAAATGGAAGAAATTACAACATTGATGTGGAGCTCGTGGTCACTGGAGGCTCTGAGGGCAGGGAGAGGGAAAAGCAGTTGTAATACAGGGGCTTTTTCTGTTCTTGGGAATTGTCCTGAATCACATTGCAATGACAGATATAGGCCATTTTATATCATCATATAACATGCAGAACTCTGTGGGATAATGTGGTCTACAATGTGAACTATGGTCCATGCTTAATGGCAAAGCCCCAGGATGTGTTTATCAATTGTAATTAATGTACAACCTTAATGAAGGATGTTTAAGTGGGAGGTTGTGGGAAGTGTGGGAGGTAGGGCCTATGGGAATCCCTATAGTTTTTTGTGTAACATTTATGTAATCTAAGGATCTTTTTTAAAAATTTTTAAAAATTTAAAAAAAGAATATATGCTTCTACATTAAAGATTCACAAATTTAAAGAGAAAAGCTGTATCATCTCAAAAATAATTAAAAAAATAAAATGATGGATTTCTTAACAGAGGAAAATTTTAAGAAAACTTCTTACATCTCATAGAAGTATGTGAAAGAAATAAAACAGAGTGAACATCATGATCAATGTTGATATGTTAGAAATGTTCCACTTAAAACCTGCACCAAGTCATGTACCTCAATTATCACTATTTCTACTCATCATTGCCTGGAGATACTATACAACATATTATGATAAACAGAAGAGATAAATGTCTAAGAATTGGAAAAGAAAAAACTACAGTTCTTATTCACAGTTGATGAGAATGTTGATGTCAAAAATGAAGCTATAGTTATATTATAATTATGAAGAGACTATAAGTTTTTAGAAATAAGGTTAATATAATAAAGTAAATTTCATTTCCATATACTAGGAGACACAGAAAATAAATCTTGGGTAAAATACAATTTAAAATAGAAAACAAACATATAAAAGAGTAAGAAATAAATCTCATAAAATATAAGCCAAATTATAAAATTTTTTGAAAGATTTTATAAAAGACAAGCAAATGGGGGATGTAATTCATTCTTAGATAAGGAATTAAAATATCATAAAGATGGCATTTTCTCTAATGTTGATAATAGATTCAGTTCAATTAATGACTATCCCAGCAGTAATTTTCATGGAATTCCTCAAGCATATTCTAAATGTATGTGGAATACAAAAGAACATTAAAAACATGACAATTCTGCAGGATAAAAAGAAGGAAGGGAGATTGGCCCTTGCAGATAGCATCATTTATTATAAACCATAAGAATTTAAAAAAATATGATATAACAAGTTGGTTAGAAAAAAGTTATCCAATTAAACAAATATAGGTCAGGAATAAATTATCTCCCATATGACCTCATGCATGAAACTTTATACATGATAGAAGAAATTTTAGTTTAGCAGTGAAATACTAACTGGTAATTTACTGGTGCTGGAAAACCAATTTTCCATAAATGAAAGAAAAAGGAAATTGCATCTTTATCAAACATGATATAAAAATTTCATTTCAAGACAGATTATATACTTAAAGATAAAAAGCAAATTTGCATTATTATATGCAATTATGATTGAATATATTTATCCTGTTGATATTGAGACAGATTCCTTCAATAGGGCAAAAGATAATAATAAAGAAAAATTGGAAATTTTACTATATTAAAATTAAGACCTTTATTAAAATTCTATCATAATTTGAAGGAGAAAAATCACCAAACTGGAAGAGGATATTTAAAAAGTTTATCACTTACATAGCATTCATGTCAAAATATATATTCTTGTAAAAAACTCCTATATCTTAACAAGAAAAGAATAATCCATTAGAAAAAATATGTACGAAAGACACCAATAGGCATATAATTGAAAAGAAAGCCCAAATTGCCTGTAAGAATATGAAAAGATTATTAGTTGTCAGGAAAACTCATACTAAAATCACAATGTCATAACATTTTAACCAATCTGGCAAAATTTAAATTGAAAAAGATCATGTGTTGGCAAGAATGTGAGACTATGGGCCCTCTCATACGTGACTTTAGGTCAGGGGTACTTAACTTTTTTATTCCACTGACATCTTTGCCAGTCACTTGAAAACCTTGGACTCCTTACTAAGTCCATACTATAGTGTGTATTATTTAATTAATATATCTTACCCTCACCAACATGTCCCCACAAGAATAATGTTTTATTGAACTTCAATTCAAGTCCATGGACCCCATGTTAAGAAACACTGCTTTAGATAGTGTTAATTTTTGCCACCTATTTTGATAGGGATTAAATATTAAATTGAATATATGCATTTCATGTAACAGTGATTCAAGTACTAATGATATGTCATGAAAAACTCTTGTACATTTACACAAGTGATGATTTCAACAATGTTCATAAAAATCTGTTTTTTATTATGAAAAAAAGGAAAATAGGACAAATCTCTTTCTCAAAAATAGAATCATGGGTAAATTGCATGTTCTTCATATGCTGAAAGAGTACATAAAGGAAAAGGAATGAACCAAACACATTCTTCAGGTATATCAAACTCAAAATTATACATCTGCGCAAAAGAGGTCATTCACAGAAGATTCAAAGTAAATCTTGGTAAATTAGACATACATATATGTATGTATCAAGTAGTTACCTCTAAGACAGAGTGAGGAGATAGTTTCAAGAAGGGGTGTCAAGTCACTTGAGAGTTACTGGTGATGTTTTATTTGTTAAACAGTTTGGAGTTAAAGAGTTAATTTTATTTTGACTATATATATGTATAAGTATATAGATAAAAATGTAAATATATAAATATAGTTACATATATGCACACACTCATTTATAATTATTATTTCATTTAATATATAGTGTTTCAAATACAATTATAAAACTCAATGATGTATTGAAGAGCGCATATTGTGCTGAAAAAATAGGAATAAACAACACCTGGAAAATCACCCAGGAAGTCAATGCAAAATGTTAAAGAAAAAAAAAGATGATTTATATATGATAGGAGTAAATGGAAGAATTAGCATATCTGTATAAAGAGAATTCCATAAGCTGAAAAGGAATAATTCAATAAACGATTTGAAGAAATCACCTTGAATTTAAGAAAGTGGAGCAGGGTGTTAGTTTTCTGCCTGTGTGTCAAATAACACACATTTGTTTGGCTAAAACAACAGAAATTTGTTGTGTTATGGTTTCAGAGCCTAGACAGATTTCTTCCTCCCAGGATTGGTAGCATTCTGGCTTACCTGAAATTCTTGTGTTCCTTGGGTTCCTGTTATATGGCAATGAAATGGCTGGGTTCTCTCCTTTCTCTTCCAGGTTCTGCGTTCTGGCTTCTAGCACCTCCCCATGGCATTTTCTTTTTTCAGTTATCTAATAGCAGGATTAAGACTAATGCTGACTCATTTGGCCATGCATTAAATAAAATGACACCTTCAAAATGTCTTATTAACAGTGGGTTGACAGTTATAGAAAAATAATTAAGATTAAGAATATGCCCTCCCCAGGTACATAATTCAAGCAAACACCAAAAGCAACAATCAACTGAATGAGAAAATAACCTTGAATTTAAGAAAGACATAATTATTCAGATAAGCATTCATTTTCCGTTGATATCCATAGTTATTCAAAATAGTTGAAAATGGCACAATACCTAATATACATTAGTAAAATGTATGAATGTTTAGACTTGAAATGTAGGGAGTTTCTCCTGGGGTTTTCCTGATACCTGAACCTTGCCCTTTTCCTAGAAGAAATGAGGCATAGTGAGTAGGGTCTTATGGAAGTGAGGTGATTAATAGAATTTTAACTCAGCTTGAACACACAGACCCACAATGGTTCCCTGACCTATGGAGTACGGGCTAATTTCTAAGAAAGGCCAATTGGAAGCCAACAAACTGCATTTACCCAGCAAAATAGTAAACTAAAAGCAATAACACATTTCTATAGGAATTGCAGAGATTTGTGACAACAGCAAGGATTTAAAGGATGCAAGGGTGATTATTCCCACCAGTGGTAGTTTGAGATTAATTTATTAATCCCCAAAAATCAAAGATTATGTTTGTAAACCAATCCATCCTCTGGGTGTGATACCCTTTGATTATATTAAATTCAATTGAGGGAACCTTGATTAGATTACCTGTCAAGATTTCTTTAAAGGCTTTTTGATTTCACCATGTCAGGAAGGCATGACTCAGGTTGAGTCCCTGCACCTTTGGTGGGTCTGATATAAAATGACACACAGACAGACAAACACACCAGGAAGAGATAGCTCTGTCATTTTTTTATCTGGTCATGTAACAGAAAGAAGAAGGCTTGAAAAGCTAAAGCCCCAGGGAGAGATGATCTATTTTGCCTGATAGCTTACAGCTGACCTTGGGAAGAGAGGAGAGACATATAGGAAGCCCTGAAAAACAAGCTTGCAGCGGAAATCAGGAAGAAGTATAGCAGTTGATCCTGAGAGAGGAACCCAGACAGGAAGGCTGAAACTTCACAGAGACTGCCCACCATCTTGCTTCAACATGTGGCAGCTGACTTTGGTGTAAAAGGACCTCTTACGGTACATTGAGTTGTAATGTCCCTGGCCTTGAGGCTGTAAGCTTTTACCCCAAATAAATATCTTTTATAAAAGCCAACAGATTTCTGGTACTTTGCATTGGCAGCCCTTTGGCAGACACCACCATATCACCATTCAAGTATCCTATACAGGCTGCACAGAAAAGAAATTACTCTTGGAGTATGGCAGTAGATAATTGTAAACTTAACTAGGTGGTGACTCCAATTGCAGCTACTGCTCCATATGTGGTATTGTATCATTGCTTGAGAAAATCAACATGATGTGTGGTACCTGGTGTGCAGGTATTGATATAGCTACTACTTTTGTCTCAATACATCTTAGTAAAGACAAAGAAACAGTTTTCTTTCAGCTGACAATACACGTCCCTGTCCTACTTCAGAGATATAACAACTACCCACTCCTAAATCATAATCTATTCTTCAAGTAATTTAATCACCTTTCCCTTCCACAAGACATCACACTTGTTCAGTACATTGGTTACATTATATTGATTGGAACTTGTGAGCACGAAGTAGCAACTACTTTATGATAATTGGTAAGAAATTTTCATATCAGAGGATGGGAAATAAATCCAACAAAACTCAGGTAAAATTTCTAGGTGCCCAGTGTTGTGGGGCAAGTGGAGATAACTCTTCTAAGGTGAAGGATAATTTGTTTCCTCTGGCCATCCTTACAACCATAAAAGAGGCACAGCACCTAGTTGCCTTCTTTGGATTTTGGAGGCAATACATTTCTCATTTGGCTGTGCTATTCCAGCACATTTATCAGGTGAACTGAAATGCTACTAATTTTTAATTGGAACCAGAATGACAGTCTTCTTAAAATAAACCCCAAAATTTTACACTTGCCCATCCAGCTCTAGACATTTCCATTGATATTCACCTTCTTGAATTAGATAATCATTCCAGGAGGTAATAACCACTATACACACATAAAAATTAGACTTTGACTTGATCCACTATTATCTTTTTTGATTCATTTTTAACATACTTAATCATTTTTTGCCTCCCTTTAAGACTCTAAGTTCCATATACATGTGGAATTTGGGGAAGGGAAAAACAGTTGCTGACATCTTCATCACTTAAACTTAATTTCTGTAACTATACTCTACACCTGAAAAGTTGAATTCATGCCGCACATGGGATAATGATACATTATGTGTATATTATTCATTCTCTTAATGGGGGTCATGATAAAAAGAAAGAATACCAGAAATATCAGTTCAGGTCCACTCATATTTGCAAACTTGGTGAACTTTTATTCATTTTCTAGACCTTAGTTATACCCTTCATATGTGTGTTGTTGGAGTGAATGACATTAGATGATTTTGGAG
>JAQZBX010010888.1:20303-43713 GCA_029593785.1 Cabassous unicinctus | reverse complement strand
GGTACCAGGGGCTGGGGATTGAACCTGGGACCTCATACTTGGGAAGCCGGTGCTTAACCACGGAGACATATCAACTTCCCTGAGTTGGTTTTTTTGTTTGTTTTCTGTTTTCCTCAGGAGGCACCAGGAACTGAATCCGGGACCTCCTATGTGGGAGGCGGGCACTCAACTGCTTGAACCACATCCACTCCCAATGCTTATGTTTTAAAGTTTAAAAGGCGATTATAAAATTGCATATTCAATAGATCACAACCATGTGATCTAAACAAAACAAAACAGTTGTGCAGAAAAAAAAAATGCAAAGAATCTGCCAGTATATTAGTGGTTTTCATTGGATGGTAGGAAAGATAGGGAACTTATTTATATTTTTCCTGCTTCTATGTATTTCCCAAATTTTTGTAATGAATATATATTATTTTAGAGCAGTAGACCTGTCTACCATGATGGAAATAATCTATATCTGACTGTCCAGTCCCGTAGCCACCAGTCACATATGGCTACTGAGCCCTTGGCATGTGGTTAGTGTCACTGAGGAGCTGGACTTTTAATTGTGTTAAACTGTTATTATTTTATAAATTTAAATAGCTGTATGAGTCTAGTGATTACTGTATTTGACAGTGTATTTTTAAGGTGCAAAAAATAATATAAGGGGATGTGAATTACATCTCATTAAAGCTATTAAAAATAATATAAGCGTTTAAAACGTGTTCACTACATCAATGTTTGAAATCTTATTGTAATGTGGAGAGTTAGTCTGGACTTCATAGCAGAGAATATGAACACAGTGCAGAAAGCACTGACGTTTTTATTTAAAGAGTTTATTTTCTAATTCAGTGAAAAGTGACCCAGCATTAAGGTGACCCATCCCTGAGTTCAGTTTTTGACTAAGAAGAAACAAACCATCACCTTTATGTTATTTTATGAGTTGTTCTGCAACGACTTCTGCTATTAGGAATAACATTATTTTTATTCATGTCTTGACATATATGGGAGGAGTTCAGACCACTTGAGTAGCATCTTTTGAGGTTGGAGCAAAGCTCCTGAATTCCACATATAGATGAGTAAAATGAGGCACATGAAGGTTCAGTTCCCAAAGGCGTGCTACAAGAAACAAAAGCAAGACCTCCTGGTTCTTAAGCCCAGAGGAATTTATTATCCTTCACAATGTGGAAAGAACAATTTCTGATAAACTGTTGTGGAAAGGGGATGTCCCCAAGGAACTGGAAAGATTTGTTGTTTTTGGTTAAGTTCTTTAAATGAAGTTTGTTTTGGTTAGTTTCTTTGGCTTCTAGAACTGTCTTTAGATTAGTTCTCAGAAGGCAGGGCAATGTGCATCTATCAAATGTCGCCCTTTATCTGGACAGATTTGTGTCTTTATGCTGTCCCCGGGAATGCCAAGAAAAAAACCCTTCTTTTCATGTGAGTTTACTCTAGACCCCCAGCCCCACAGGTCCCTCCCCCTTCCCGCCCTCTACCCCTCATCTGGCAATTTAGAAAGATTTATAAAGGTGCCGAGCTTTCCTTGGATTACGTTCCCTAGTCCACTCCGGTGCCGTGAAGGTGGTATTGGAGAGAGGGCCACAGGTCCAACAGGGGCTGGGATGCCTCCCCATGCTCTCTTCATCTGGGTGGCCCTGAGTGTTTGCTAAGAGCAGCAGGCAGCAGTGCAAGTTAACACAAATGAATCCAGTGAATGTTTTCAAATCTAAAGTCTCAATCCTCTTTGGTTCAAGTTTTAGGGAAAACTTGGCGCCAGTTGTGATTTAAGAAAAAAATAAAAAATAAAAAATTGGTTCAACCGTCTGTCAGTACCGCCAAGAAATATTCACATGAGTTGGACTATCCAAAAAAATGAAGAGTAGCTCTTTTCCAAGACAGATCTCTGGAACTCTCTCTCTCTTCCTTGCTCAGAACCACTTCCTCTCCTCAAATCTCACTTTAAAACCTTCCTGTTTGCTTTAGCCTATTACTGACTCAGGCCCCATTCATCTTTCTTTCCTCTCTCCCCAAGACCACATCCTTCCACTCTCCCCTCACCGTCCACTGTGAGAACCCTCGCTTGCCGTTTTCCTCCCTCCATTTTTTAGCACCCTTGCCTGACACCCAGCATTGGCAGCCTGGCACCTCAGGGTTCCTTGCTGGTCTGCCTGAGTCACCCTCACCCTGTCCATTTGTGTTTCTAGAATGCGAGGACCTTCTCCACATAGGTGCCTGCCCCTCTCCTTTCTTTTAGGAGGAGGAGGTCATGAATTTCAGTTCTCCTCCTGCTTAAAGATGCTCTTTGCACATCGTATTTCACAAGTTTCAGACTCAAACTCGAGAAGCAGAATGCAGAAAAGCTTTGTAACAGACCCGCAAAGATACCAAGTCTGGGAAAGTCTGAAGGAGAGGTGGGAATAAAACACAGGCCAAACTGGAGCTGTTGTTTTGCCTCCAGAACAGAGTTCTAATTGTTTCAACTGAGCTTCTTATTTCCCTCAAGTAATGAGGAAATAAGCAAAGATCTAAGGCAGAATTGACCCTGGAAAAATAATCCCAGAGTAAGCTCAAGCGCTTGCATTCTTTTTTTGTTCAAGATGTACAAGCAGTGCTTTCTAAAGAGTGTGGTTTCAACTCTGCTTTCTTGACAATGGCTAAGCTATGGGTTTTCCCACAATGCATCACTCTTCTCCATCGCAAGATGGAGTCTTTTCCCAAAAACATGGAGGC
Source organism: Cabassous unicinctus (assembly GCA_029593785.1). Lineage (NCBI taxonomy): Eukaryota > Metazoa > Chordata > Mammalia > Cingulata > Chlamyphoridae > Cabassous > Cabassous unicinctus. Next base: position 41,004 of record JAQZBX010010888.1, on the reverse strand, counting down.
AGGTCTCCCTGTTCCTGGTTCCATGAGAAATGCTTCTAGAGCCAAGTGTCCCAGATTTCATCTGATGAAACAAATGCTTATCTCCACTTTTGATCTTATCATAATAATAACAGCCGCCAGTTTTCTACCACATTATTGTTTCCAAAGCACATTCACATATATTCTGTGAAGTACATAAGGCAGGAATTAATATTCCCATCCTACAGTTAAAGGATTAAGGTCGACATGACTTGCCTAAGATCACAGAGGTGGTGAATGGTAGGGCTGGCACCCACATGAATCTTCTAGAGGAGCCACAACCCACCCAAAGGCATCCCCAGATGAACACATCAGCACGCAGAGAGGAACTGTCCTGAGAGGAATTCCACATGGTAGGCGATGCAAATGACAGTTAGAGTTGGCTTTCCAGTGGATGGGGGCGGGGTTTGGTTGGTTTTTGGTAGCAGATCTTCTTTTATATTATGTTTGACTCATTTTAAAACTTATAAATGAGTCAGAGTTACCCAAGCTCACCCAAACAGGTGACAGAGTGCTGGGGCCCAGGATTATGCTTGTGGTTAAACCAACCTAGGATTAAGTCTGGAGCAGCTAATTCTGCTGTATAGAAAAACAGGTAATAAAAAGCATATTTAAAACTAAACAACTGGAAAAATGGATTAAAAAAAACAAGTGCCCAACCTTTCCTAACTTTTAAGGGACATATATATATATATATAAATGTACAGAAATATGTACTTTATATTTCATTGTGTATTAATGTTCTTCCTTTTCAGGGCTTTTAATATCCGGATGCTTCTTTGAAGGTTAGCAAGTCACCCTGCCCTCAGTTGGTACTGCAGGCCCAGTTCATGAGCTCCTGGACAGCTGTGACAGATGATTTGGAGAAGGGGCTAGAGAGAGAGTTGTTAGCACTGCCTCTGGAACCGTGGGAGCCATTTCTGAGTGGAGCTGAGGGAAAGGGGAACACTGGCCGTGAGGGGCTTTGAGGGGTGTCTCCATCCTGCACCTGGGAACCATGACTTGGGAGCTGACTGACGTGTTTATTTGGTGTGAGGTCAGCAACAGCTCTGAGGGCAATAACATGATGTCCATAAAATAGACCCCACAGGTTGGCTGTTTGCTGCCAAACAGAGGTGGTGGCCTAATAAACGAGACATTGCTGTCGACTCACTGTAAATGACAGATTTATTCACTCTGGATTGTACAGCCTCTTCCTTGCCCTCTAGTGTTGTCCCCTGTCTCTTACTTTATGATGCTTCTTTCAGATGAAGAGAAAAGTAAAAGGGATTTGTGTTGTGCATTTATTAACTTCACCAATGGAACGTTTTGTGGAGGAGGAGGAAGTTTAAATTACTGGTGCAAGTTAGAAAAAAACTCTAGTTCTAAGAACAGTAGAAAAAGACCTGAACTTCAGAGTGGACCATGACTGAATATCAGTTAATAACAAGGCTCTCTTTTCAAAAGCCAACACAAAAGGAAGATGTGTTTTTTACAAAAGCAGCTGTTCTTGCCACCAGGTTTACACTTGTCATTCTTTCATGTGTCACAGACCTAGGAAATTCTCTGGGAAGTCTCCTCCATCACAGCGCCTGCAGTGTCTCCATTTGCGCACCACTCTGTTGGGTCTCGGAAGATTTTTTTTTTGATCTTCAAGAAGCTGTTATCACAACATGGTTCTTCCTGGTACCTGAGAGGGAGGGAAGCAGACTGGGAGAGAGGAGTGTGGGTTCCAATTTCAGCTTTAGCACCACTAGCCAGGTGGCTGTAGTCATTTCCCTTGTCTGCACGACTCCACCAGTAAAGTGGAATGATACAGGGATAATGTAAGTGAAAGCAGCTGGCATCAGGCTTCTACGTGCTCAAGAAATTATTCCTGCCTGCCTGCCTGCCTCCATCTGTAAACTGAGGGGTCAGACTGAATCAGAGGCTCCTTCAGCTCTAACACTCTGTGGTTCTGTTGGAAGCACCTTAAAAATTGTCAACTAACACTCCAGCGAGCACTCATTTATTAGATTGCATCCAATTGTGAGAGTGCTGTGATTTTGACTTTATGTTATGCTTTTCCTTTAACCTGATCCTGATTTTTCAATTCATAATTTCTGTGTTATAGCTTTTGTTACTTTAAATTGTTAAAAGTCTTTTGCAGAAAAAAGAAAAAACAAAAGAATGCATTAGCTGGAAGCCAGGGTACAGTAATAATAATAATTGCAATTATTATTACTATTATTATTATAACTGCTTTTATTGAGCATTTATTATGTGTGTGGAACCATGCCAAATTCTTTATAAAAATTGTGACTTAATCCTCACAATAATACTGTGAAGCCATAATTATTACCTACACTTTATAGATGAGGAAACTAAGTCTTAGAGAGATCAAGTAACATGTCCAAGGTCACACAACTGGTGAGTGGCAGACTTGGGCCACAAATCCAAGACTGGCTAACTCAGAGCACTGATATGCAGGCAAATTGGCTCTCAAAAACAAACAAAACCCCTGATTTGTAACTGTTTTAGTTTCCTTGGCTGCTCAAGCAAATACCATGCAATGGGTTGGCTTAAACAAAGGGAATTTATTGGCCATGATTTTGAGTCTAGGAAAAAGTGCAAATCAAGTCATCCCTAAGGTGACGCTTTCTTTCCAAAGACTAGTGTTCTGGGGATGGGTGCCAGTAATCCTTGGTCCTGGGCTCCTCTGTCACATGCCAATGAACACGGTGGCCTCTCCCGGCCTCTCCCTTCTCTTCTGGGTTCCAATGACCTTCAGCTTCTTGCTTCCTGTGGCTTCCTCTCCCTCTGTCTGAATTTCATTTTACTTATAAAGCACTTCAGTAATAGGATTAAGACCCATCCTTATTGAATTGCATCACATCTTAACTGAAGTAACCTCATCCAAAGGTCCTGCTTACAATGGGCTCACACCCACAGGAATGGACTAAGTTTAAGCACATGTTTTTCTGGGGTGCATACAGCTCCAAACCATCATATTTACCAATTTCCATGGTGTAAATACTCCCACCATGGCTGATTTCAAGTTACCAACAGCTTAAAATCAGCTCAAAACATTTCTGAATATTTGAAAGTCGGCTCTCATCAGCCATGGGAACCTGCTCCGACACACCCCAGATGGATCCTTGGTTGAGAACCACTAAGCAACATTGCCTCTCTATATTGTAGGCTGGAAATGAGGATGATAGAGAAGATACCATGAAGTAGAGATGGTCATGGACAGAGAAAGATTGGAGATGACAAATTCATTCATTCATGCATTCATGCATTCATCCAGTCCACAAAGGCTTACTGAGTACCAACTAAGTGCCAAGCACTATAGTATGTGCTTAGGATACAGGCATGAACAAGGTGGGCAGGGCGCCCATGCCTAAAGAGCCCAGAGTGTTCATGTAATAGAGGTATGTATAAGATCTAGGGGTGCCCAGGTGAGAGAGGAATTAATTCTGCCCAGTGGGCCTTGTGTGAAGTTTGCCACATATACATGGAGGCTTCCACATCTCACAAATTTTGCTTCTTTTCCAATTTATGGAGGGGCTTCTCTCACTAGAGAGATGTGCTCATCTTAGCTCTCTGCATTTTAGAACCAAACAGAGAAACCAAAGATGGTGTCAAGAAAAGGAGGGACAGTGATACTGTAAGTAAGCTTACTTAGGGATGTTTTCTGATCTGTATTCCTGACACCTAGCATATAATAGACACTCAGTAAATATTTGTTGCCTGACTGATTGATTGATAATTAATGATTTGTGAGCTAGAAGAGTTGTTTGAGGAGAGAGGACTGGAGTTAGGTAAGAAAATAAGCAGTTTAAGTGGTGATCCCTAAGAATCTAAGGGATCATTTTGAGAAATAGAGTGAGAAGAGGGGCAGAACTCTATATGCCAAGAGTGGAGGTAATGTACAAGGAACAGGGAAGAGGTGTGTCCTGGCTGGAAGCCACCTCTCTGCAGCGGGGAATGGTCTTGCTGAGGACGATCTGAGGATGGGGCAGTTCTCCGGCTGGGACTCTGAGAAGCAGGAGGCCTGCTCACAAGCCTTCAGATGTGTTTGGTGAGCTTGGGAATGCCAGTGGGTGTTCCTGTTTAAAAGTAAGGGGTACAGCAAGGTTTAGGGATTTTAATGGGTCTCGTTCACATTTGTTTGCTCTTCTCTTCCCCTGATTCTCTGAGGGGAGGTGGAAGTTGTGGAATACCGGGGGTGCTTTCACTATTCTTTCTCAGGGCTTAGGATTGTTTTGTAAGGACCACGTCTGCATGTATTTTTTGTATATTATATTCCTCATAATAATACCTTAATTTTGTAGATGCTTCCTAGCTTCCAAAGAGTTTTCCCATAATAACTTTCACTGTGCCCTCAAAACGACCCTGTTAGGGTGTTTGAGAAGATACAAATGTCTCCATTTTCCTAAAGCAGACACTGACACTCAAAGAGGTCAAGTGACCACCCGAAGTCACACAGGTAAATTCCAGCAGAGCAGAGGTCCCAGGTAGTTCTTTCTAAACTTAGAGACCTGCGTCTTATTTTCCGGATTTCTCTTGTGGTAAACCGTACCTCCTAGAGTGAGCAAGTCCTGGCTGAGGCACAACTGTGACTAGAACTGGTCCTTCTTCCTAGTTGAGAACTTCTTTTCCTGTAGCAAAAAATTGAAACTGCCGGCCCCAGTTTCCCATCCACCTCATGACTCGGCAAGCAATTGCTTTAACTGACAAAAGTAGGCCACCTCCAATCTAAATGGAGTCCGTTTTCAGAACGAGACCTCCATGTGGAGGCAGCTCTTTCCTGAAAGGCCAACAAAAGCATGCTTTTGTGTATATTTCACTTGATGGAAAGGAATCCCCAGTGAGGTCATTTTTTCCCCCTGAATTCTCCCAAGTCCAGAATGTATCCACATTCCCAAGATGTTCTCAGAAAAGCCATTCATCTAGGAAGATGGCCCAATTGTCTTCCAGCTCAGCAGACAGGATATGTGTGAGAGAGGAGGTGAGGGGTGAGAATTGGGGTGTCGGGAGAGAGTGAGTGAGATGAGAGCAAAAGAGCAGTGTGAGGAGAAAATAAATGTGCACAAATGATGAAGGGAAAAGGGAAGAAACCCAAGGGTAAGCCCTGACTCTGGGGTCCCATCTGCCAGGGACATTTTCAGCTGATCCTTTTTAGGACCTGTCACGGCCGGCCTGGCAAGCTGTCACTTCCCATCACTTGGCTGTCACTGAGGATCTTTGTGTCATCGCTGTCATGAAGAGACCTGGCAACTGGCAGAGAATTTCCTGGGGCGCTACCTGATACACCATTATTCGCCTCTTATCATCTTAGCAGAGTAGTTACGCCGCTGTCAGAGTAATGGAGACCATGCCACTAAGAAAATTGGCTGTAATTTATTTATCAATTGTTTCTGCATACCACAAAAGCGGCCTTCTACTTTATAGCTGGGTCTAAGGTATTTGAGAGCCCCCGAAGTTCATGGTTTTCCAGTATTCTAAGTTCTACTTATGGCCTTTCCTGTATATGACACACAACACCACCCTTGTGGCTTGCAGGCCGTTTTCTTCTTTGCTTTCTTTAGTCACAAATCATCCTGAGGCATCCCTTAAGTGCATTTGTATTGTTAAGTGCACAGGCTTGATTTGGTGTTAATTCAATTTGAGTGCCCTTAATATCTTGTGGGGGTGATGCAATGCAGGCCGCCTGTACCTTGTAAAATCAGGTCCCAGGTCTGCCTGGGAGCAAAGCACCTTTCTCATAGCCATTTACCAAAGTTGCTGATAAAATTTTCATAAGGGAACCTTTTTAGTCTGACCCTATTGTGTTATTCTACCATTAAGTCTCTAAGAACTTGAGCTGGCTTCTAGTGACAGCTTATCACGTTCTCCATTATTGCTGCCTGCCTGTAGAGCTAACCGGCTGGGTGTAGTGTGAGCACCCTCCCTCCTTCCCCCACCTCTTGTCCATTCTGGGAAAAGCTTGTGGGCCAACATCGAGGGCTAATGTGAGATCGTCTCTTGTGGGTGCCAGAGAACTGAGCTCTCTTCCTGATGAGTTGGCTCTACTTCACCTTGGAAAGCTTGGGGCACCTGGAAGGACTTTGTCGAGCCTGGGGGAAGTAGGCAGGGAGAAGTGAGGGGTGGTCTGAAATGGAGTGAGAGTTACAAAGCACTTTCCTTAAAACTCAACATCAAGAGCAGTAATGATAACGTCAGTGCCCCTCTGATCCTCGGCTTGAGTTAAAGGACTGGACCAGGTAGATGTCTTTGGAATTTTGGAGTTAGAAATTTGGCAACATCACTAAACTCAAAACAAACAAACAAACAAGTCAACTCCAAAATCTGGGCTCAGAGGCAGCTGGGTTTGCATTTAAGCTCAGTTGCTTTTCTTTGTGGCTTTGGTGATGTTCTTTAATCTCGGAGCTTAAGTTTTCTCATCTGTGAAATGGAACAGCAACACCTACTGATCGGCTTCTTGTGGTGATTAAATGGGGCGATGCATGTAAAGAGCACGGACATACCTACTAGGACCATCTCAGAATCCAGGAAGCCCTCCGAGGTCACAGGTGAGAAAACAGGTTCAGAGGGCAAAGAGATCGTCAAGATAGCATAAGGTGAGAAAGAAAAAGAGGCAAGTCTGGAAACCTGGTCTTCTGACTTCCAGGCTAGTTCTCTTTCCAGCCTTCCCACCGTCTCCCGAGGCTCCAGTCCTTGCTCACTACTTATTGATGTGGGTGGCACTGCCATGGCCCTTGGGAACTTGGATGGATTCTGAGTGCACAGTGCCACTTTCCACTTCCTTGTTTATGAGATTTCTCAACTGCAGACTAAGCTCTTTTAGGTTATTCTGACTTGTTTTAGGAGCTGGGTTTAAAGAACAGCTTAAGCCTGCCTAGCAGTGTGAGCATTGCCTCTGCTTGGCTCTGCTGCTGAAGGTAAAAAAAAGCATGGTGGTCTTAGAAACAGAAATGGGTGGTGCTCCTTCAAAAGAAATAATAATAACTACTATTATTATAAAAGAAATGCATGCTCACTGTAAAATTGAGAAGATATTGGTAAAATGCAGATGTTGTAGTAAAAGAAAAAAGTCCTCTCTAATTCTACCACCTGTAACCATGTGATAATGTGTTGAGTTTCCTTCTAGTCTCTTTTTCTATGCTCATTTTCTTTCTGCAGTATATTGTGGGGGTTAAAAGCACAAACTGTTGAACTAGCCAGGGCTCAAATTCTTGCTCCATTCCTTACAAAGTGTATAATGCTGGGAAAGTTACTTAAATTTTTCTACCTTTGATTCCTCACCTGAAAACAGGATTCTGTGTTAGCGTCTTCATCAGAGGGTGGTTAAGAGAAGCAAATGAGCTAATCCACAGAAGACATCATGCCTGTGATGTAGTAAACACTATATAGAGGTTTTCATTAAGGATTATTATTATGTACAATAGAAATCCAGGATCATAGTGTATATTTTGCAGGAAGTGCAGTTCATATGGGAGCAGAGCCTTCTTTGCTCATACCCGGCTTTTAGACCATAATGCCTCCTTAAACTGCTCACCCAGATGGGGTCTCCAAGTCAGCCTGGGCCCTGCTCACCTCCTGGCTCAGCCTGCCAGGACTGAATGATGAGAATTAAACTTTCGCCTAAAACAGCGTCTGGCAGAAATTAATACATGTATTCCCACAGCCTGATTTTACAGAAGGGAGAGTTATAACTGATCAGGAATTGAAGCAGCTTGCATGAGGTTTCGGAGCAGACGAGATGGACTTCCTGGCTGCCGAGAAACGGACACCACAGCCCACGAATGTCTGGGCCAGTCCTTGGGCCGGGCTGTATGCTTTTATCACAGTGGACATTTGGGCCTACACGTAGCAAGGGCTGAGGTTGAAATCCAAGAGAAAATCCAAGTTCTCAGAAACAAACATTGCATGGAAAGTCTCTGAGAGTCTCCTCAGTGTAATATGTGTGTGCGCGTATGTGCGCGTTTGTGTGAGTGCGTTTGAGCATCCTTTTGTGAGATTCAAACACGCTGAGAGTGAAAAATGATCATTTCAAACCAGACTGGGAAGGTAGGATCATACATCAGCAAGGAAGCTCAGGGTCCAGCTTTGTGTGTGTGTGAGTGTGTGTGTCTGTGTGTCTGTGTACAAGTGTGAATGGAGAGCATATGCACGGAGAAGGTGCCAGCGTGTGAGCCTGGCCTGGTGGACAGGAGGAGCAGATGGGGGCCTGTGGAAGGGAGCTGGTTTTGATGAAATATTGGCAAACGCTCGAGGCACTGAAGGAGAAGAGGCTCTGGTCAGAGAACTGAACTGCATTTGAATTTATAGTAGATTAGCTTATCTGCTCCTTGATCTTCAAGGGTGTTTGGGGAGCTGAGGATGAGGCATTTCTGCCTTGACTTGCACAGTGAGAGGAAACCTCTGGAACAGTATTCCCAGCCTTTCCCTCTGCACAGCCCAAGGCGGTGAGAGCTTGCTATTCGCACTCCCGCTCAGGTCATTTGGAGGAGGCTGACAGTGCCCAGGAATGCTGACATGCTTCAAAACATCACACACAAAAAATAACCCACTCAGATTTCTAAGGGAAGTTGCTGTCCGCCCATCCCAAGCTGGATTTTAACGTTGGATGTGATTGCCACGGCTCCCCCTTCCACAGCAGAAGCCCAGAATCCATATTCATTGTGTCTGTCTACCGGACTCCCCCCTCTCCTTGTCCATCTGTCTGCCTGTCTGACTCTCTCTACCTCACTCTCTGGGGTAAAGGGTGTTTGCTATCATGAAAAGGGGGTCACTCCAGGTTGTTCCCGATGAGCTGCTGCCAGGGATGTTGCTTTAAACTCCAATGAGCTGAGGCGGCCGGGAAAGAAAGAGTGAGGGGTGAAGTCTGGTTTGATGTCTTGGCACACTGGGGAGATGATTCACAGCACATGAGCCCCTTGGGGTCCTGGTTAAATCCCAGCCTAGCATCCCCAGCTGAACTGGAACTCTGAAGCCCAGCCAAGGAGTGTTCCTGGGGGTGCCTCAGAAGACAATTGGTGGGTCAGAGGCGAAGGACAGGAGAGGGGTGTTTCTTTCACTGGAAAAATTACCTGCTGGGAAAGAAGGAATCGTATGATGTGCATGGCGGGGAAGTCCAGCTAGGGAAGACCTGGCTCTTACATTACAAAGCTGTTTTCAGAAGCAAGAAGAAAATTTTTATTGCAGGAGAGGCCTGGGGCCCCTGTGAAAGCGGGGCTGGCACAGTTCTGGAAGGGCATCGTGTTGGTGGTGGGTGCTGGGAGCCAGGGTTCTGTTTCCAGGCAGGCAGTGAGGATGGAGGCAAGCTGTGGATGGGCTTGATGCCCTCAGCCTCACTCTCTTACGGCAGGAGGGAGACACAGGGGAGGCAAGAGCTGTCCCTTCCCTCTCTAGCCAAGTGCAGTGGGGCCTCTATTGCCCCACTTTGGCCTTCGTATGGCATTTGTCATAGTTGGGCAACCTATTTCCACCGCCACCCCCAGATCCTTAAAACATTCACCTCTCATATTGAACCCTCCCTCTGCTTCTTAGATTGCATTCCTTCCCTCTTTTTCCTGGAAGTTGCATAACTATCTTTCCCTTAGGGAAGCCCTCTTTCCCAGGCCTGTATAGGTTTGGATAGGGAGGATTTGGGGTATGTGACCCAGGCTTGGTCAATGTGACAATATTTTAAGGATTGGCCTGTGAACCTATTTGGTCCAATCAAACCTAGGACTTCTGTTGGAAACTTGTGTGGGAATATTTGGGAAGGAGAAGTTCCCTTTCCTCAGGGGTTGATGAGATGAGAGGAGAAAAACCTAGAGCTTCCAGAGTTCACCACGATGAGAAAGACTGTCTGAAAATGAAGCCCCTGGAAAGACAAGCAGAGCTAACAGATGGGTAGAGATGGATTTCTGATGGCGTCATTTGTGCACTCGAATCTAACCAGGCCTGAGATTAGGATCAACCCCGGGGCTTTTCAATCATACAAACCAAGAAATGTTGCTCTTTTTCATTATCCAGTTTGAATTTTCTGCTATTTGTAATTGAAAGCATTATGTCCATATATTAAGCCCCTACATCCTTTTGTCTTTCTTATGTGGAGTACCCTCTCCTCGTTTCCGCTTCTGATCTATGTATTTCTCCCAATGTTGAGTCCTCAACCTTCTGTGATTTCTTCTCTCCCTTTACTACCCCAGACTTTCCATCCATTCCTGTGGTGTCCACTCTGACCTTGGTGAGAATGGCTCCTCTCCTGCATTGCGTTTGTGTTTCTAGCTGAGATCTCATCGCCTACTCCTTCTGTAACACTTTTCCACATGTGCATCCCACAGCTGGATGAAGCCAATATCCTACCCTTTTCAACTTCCTCTCTCTTCAATCCTGCACAAAGTCATATCTTTAATTCCTTCGCTCCTTCTTCTTGCCCTTCAAACTGAATCATCCACTAAGTCTTCAAAACTGTTTCTTGTGTACATTTTTATCCTCCATCCTCCCTGCCACCATTCTGATCTAAGCGTTCATCTTGATTATCTCAAAAGCCTCGTAACTGGTTTTCTAACACCCATTTAAAATTGCCCCCTCCCCAGCCAGCACCCTCCAGCTTCTTTAACTTCCCCAGATATCCCTCTCAGCTCACAGCTTGCCTGAAGGCACTGGGACTCCTCACTGTCACTCACATCCAACCCCTCAGACAGCAGCACCGCATGTGGCATGAGAAACCAAAAGAACGACTTTCTGGAACACTCATTTTACTCCAAGATTTCTTGGGGTGTGAAAGGTTGACTCTTAATTAGACAGTAATTAAAACAATATTTATAAATTAAAACAGGCCGATCTTTAGTAAAGTAGAATGCAAAACTCAAATGTATTTTAAAGATTAAATTCAGGCTTCAAAGATGTTTCAGGCTTGTAGAGGTCCCCTTCCAGCCACTATCCCAGAGTTCTGGGGCTCCTTTCCTTCAACCATGGGTAGAGAGAGAAGTTGGAGAAGCACCTACATGTTGAATCAGTTCTACCTTCCTCAATGGGGAGACTTCCTCAACTGGCCGTCCTTTCCTACCCTCCTCATTTTCTCTTGCTGTTTCTGAGAGTTAAAGGGTTTTTCTGGCTGTTCTTTAAACTCAACACTCTCATTCCAATCCTGATTCATGCCTCCCTTTCATTTTCCAAACTATCTCCCCTCTCCATCAGCCCAAATCATTTGTCTCTTCCAGGCTTAACTCAGAGGGACCTCTCCCATCTCTTACCTTGCATAGTATTTGGAATCCATATCAAAAATTGGATTATATACTGGACAAGAGTCACTCCTCTGCTCAGAACCCTCAAAAGGCTCCCTCTTTTCTGGCTGTGGGATGAAGTTCAGGCTCCTTAGCATGACACACTGGCCCTTGCTGCTCTGGTTTGTGCCTTACCCTTCAGGCTCAACACCCCTTGTGACTGCTCCTTGGTCTTTGCTGTCCAGCCTTCAAGAATCGCTGTGGTGTCCCCAAAGCATAGTGTTCACACTCACCTCTCTTGGCACATGCTGTCCTTCCCACCCCTTCCTCCTTCTTTTCTCTTTACCCATTAAGACTCATCTCAGGAAAATTTACTATTTCCCCAAGCGCCCTGAGCTATCATTCCCCAGAGTGGAACTCCATTTTAGGGTCATTTGGAAAGGTCTGCTGACTTCTCTCTTTGTCCTCAGATTGTGAGGTCCTCCAGCGCAGGAACTAATCATCTTCGTTTTCTCCACTCTAATGTTTTTGAATGAATAAATGACTAGGAAGTATTAGGAGACTTGAGATTTAGCGTATCTGCCCTTTGTCACACTACCTTGGGTAAGTCACTTTACCTCTCTAAGCCTGTGTTTTATTTCCTAATCAAATCTGTTTCATGTGCACAAATCTTTTATCTCTACTTACCTGAGGGCCTGTTGGAAATATTAATGGTTACACAAATTGGAGCTCCAAGATTGGGCCTAGGACAGAGACTACATATTAGTCAGCCAAAGTGATGCTGAAGCAAAATACCAGAAATCTGTTGGCTTTTATAAAGGGTATTTATTTGGGGTAGAAGCTTACAGTTAGCAGGCCATAAAGTATAAGCTACTTCCCTCACCAAAGTCTATTGCCAAGTGTTGGGGCAAGATGGCTGCTGACATCTGCCAAGACTTCAGGCTTCTTGGGTTCCTCTCTTCTCAGGGCTCCATTTCTCTCTGGGCTTAGCTGCTGTGCTCTTTCCATAAGGCCAGCTGTAGACTATCAAGTGAACAGCTATGTCTCTTTCCCTGGGGCTTCTGCCACATCTAAGGAGCTGTCTCTATTCCTCTGTGTTCTTCCCTGTGTGTTCATTTCCCGGGCTCCAGCTCAAAACTCAGCATCAAAACTCCAACTCTCTTCTCTGCCATGTAGTTTTCTCTGTGAGTCCCCATCCACCAAGGGTAGGGGACTCAAAGTCCTACTAATGTGGCCCAATCAAAGCCCTAATCATGATTTAATCATGCTCAGGTACAGACCAGTTTACAAACATAATCCAATATCTATTTTTGGAATTCATAAATAATGCCAAAGTGCTGCAGGTGTCATTAGATGAGCAGGACCAAGGATGCCAGACAGCACAGCTTGGACAGAAAAGCTCCTGTTGGTTCAGGAGTGCTGGATAAAAGTGAGCAGAAAGATGATTCTGAATGAGACAGTGTATTTTTATACATATTATTCTCTTCTAGCTCGCAGGAAAGCTATATTTTAAATTTAAAGATGTCTTTCTTATTTGCTGATAATTCTTTCCATAAGCACTCTATTCTTGTTTCATGGATGCAGAATCTTCTCTTATCTCTTTTAGGACATTAACTGTGTTGATTGAAAAATATTTGTTTTGTGACCTGCCTTGTCCGTATTTCCCGTGAATTCATTTTTGATCTCTTCTTTTTAGGTCAGTGGCTTTTTTCAAATACTAAAGTGTATAAATAATGTATACTTATTCATATTTATGAATACAGGACCAGAAACAAATTGGAAAACACATGTGCATGGATGGGACTGTTGGGTGGTGGACCTCATCAAAGTGTGATGGCAGTTGATTTAATGGGGTCCTCATGTGTCAACATGGTAGGTCTTTTCTTTGGGGTTTGTTTCTTCCAAAAGGAATCTTCCAGTCTCCTGTCTGGAGTGGAGTGAACAATGTGGAGAAGGGGGTTGGAAAGAGGTGTTTCAAAGTTCCACGGGAAGGAGTTCTCAATCTTCTTGTTCTCAGTACAGTATCTCACCCCTACTCTCTGCTTTACCTGATCCATCTGAGTCCAGAGCCCTTCTGGTACAATCTAGCCACAGAATAAACCTCTTGTCTTTTCCTGGGATGTAAGGCAGGTCAGTTGCTTGGTGTATCATTGGCTTGGGTCAAGAGATGGGAGGGAGGTGGGGTGTCTACATCCTCTGTTTAGAGACTTTTAACCAATCTCCTCATTTTCAGCCATATATTATACTTGCATCTTCTGAGAGGCCCAGTCCTTTAACTTACTGAGACTTTTCTGATTTTTAGTGCTTATAATCTTGCTTCTTGTTGTTTTCTATGCGCATTCCCATGCAGTAATGTTTCATCTTTATTCACTTTGATAAGCTGTCTCCAATAGCTTTCTCTTTGTCCTAAACAATTTATGCCTTTAAAAAATCAGTTTACTGGTTTTTCAGTAAAATTTTATCAGGGGTGGAGGTGGAGGTAGACAGAGATAATTCCATGATGTCTGCCATGTTGAACCAGAAGTTGAGCTGATTTCCCTTTTTTGTTCATTCAGTTACTAAACAATTTTTTGTTGTTGTTCCTTTCTTGTGCCAGTCAGTGTCTCGGGCACTGGAAGTACTTTAGTAAGCACCACAGGCACTGTCTCTTCTTCACAGTGTGTGGGGTGAGACAAATAGGAAATTTACAAGTGAGAGGAGTGCTATGAAAGGACAAGTAAATTCAAGTTTTTGTGGAGGAAGTAGCAACGAAGCTAAGATGGCTTACCTAAGTAGGAGTTAGCCAGGTAAAGAGGTACGGAAAGATGATACAGGCAGAAGAAACAGCATATGTGAAGTTTTGGAAGTAAGAGTGAAGAGACTACTATGAAGAATAAAAATAAATTCCGTTTGACTGGGTATTCACATAAACTTTTTAAAGAGATGAGTGATAGAGCTAACACTTACCTGTAAGTTTTGAATTTATACTGTTTCATCCCATCTATAAAACCGTTTCTTTTTCCTACAAAAAACCATTTTTGTTTTGGGGAGTGTAAAGGAAAGCAGAATGTTTTATTATGATTTTTGTTTCAGCGACTTTGGGATAAATTAAAAGTCCTAAATCTTTTCTGAAAAAAAAAATTCAGAAAGGCTGGAGAAAGCATTCAAGAAAGTGAGGAGTGAGAAACATCCTGGAGAGGTCAGCAGGCAGCAGATAATACACGGCCTTGTAAACTCTGAGGTTGAGCTGTATTCTGAGGATACTAGGAAGCCACCACATGCTATAAGCATGAATGGAACCTGACCATTTGAGGGTTGGGAGCAAGGGGAGTTTACTTTGTTTTCTGTGTCTTCTGGTATATTAGTTGTTGCTTTATAGATATTGAATCTATATTGTGAGGTGCATTTATCTGCATAATGGTTATATGCTTTTTCTCTATAGCTGCTTTTTGCATATTAAAACATCTCTCTTTCTGCCTAATGGCATTCTTTTTTGCCTTAAATTCCATTTTGTCAGATATTAAGATTGATATTTTGACTTTCTTTGATTCATATTTACCCTGTATATCTTTTTCATCCTCTCATTTTCACCGCTCTGTTTTCTTTACATTTCTCTCATAGACCATATATTATTGATATAAATATATCAGTTAACAATTTTTAGCTAATCTGAGAGTCTCTGTTTGTCCCATACTTACATTTATATACCCCTAATAGATATCTCAAGCACATCTATCTTCTGTCTCTCTCTCTATCTCTATCTATCTAATCTTAGTTTTCTTTCTCTTTCTCTTTGTCTAATCATTTATCTATCTAACATATATCCTCAGCCTATAATCTATCCCACACAAGTCAGACATATTAACACATTCTCACATCTCTTTGGCATCCACTTCCTTTCCCTTATCTCTTTGTTGACATTGTTTAAAACGTTTCTTCTGAGTTGTTAATGAATGTACTTATTTCTTTATTTTTCCCTCTGGTTTTCTTGCCTTTTTAGATTACAATCAAATCAGCTAAATTATTTGATTTCCTTTATTTCCTATGTCTCTTCTAACAATTTCTTGGATTTACTTCTTACCTGAGTTTTCTAAATAATTTATTGTGTGGAAAATCTTCTAATGCCCTGATTTTTTGAGACTATTTCTGTTGAACCCCATATTTGGCTGAATTTAACATTTTATATTAAAAATTGTTTTTACCTCATTGCTTTTTGCATTCATTATCTTTTTAAACTTTTGCACACTGTTATTTTCTTGCACTCATGGCTGCTATTAAGGAGGCTAAACCTTTTGAAGGTTACTTTCTCTTTCCCTCTGAAGGAATCTAGAATTTTTTAAACTTTGATGTTCTTACATTTCATTTTAATGTGTCAATATGTTGATTTTTTCCTCATCTGTCTTGTTTGAGGCTTTCTTAGATTTTTTATTCTTTAATTACGAGAAATTCATTATCATAACTTTTCAAATATTTCCTCTACAATGATTATTTTCTCCCCCTTTCCTTCTTAGACTCCTACTATCCAGATGTTGGCACTATAACCTTTATTCATGTCTCTTAGGTTTTCTGTACTATTTCCTTTTTATCCCTTCCTACTGTCTTCTGGGAGAGTTCCTCATATTTCAGCACAGTAATTTATTCTTTGACTCTATCCTTCCTCTTATTTTTCTAATAAAAAATGCCCTATTTCTAAATAAGGTCACATTCACAGGACCAGGGGTTGGAACTATCTTTTGGGTGGGCAGGGTCATGAGTCAACCCAGAACAATATCCACCCATTTGAATCAGCAACTCCATTAAAGTTCTCTGAATCTTTCAGCTGAAGTACCCTCAGGAAACCAATGGTCACCAATGGCATCTATTTTATCCAAAAAAAATGATGGAAGACTGATGATCCCTGGCATAACTAAACATTTCTCTGATCAAACAAGCACTTTAACCAATGTACTTGCCTACAATAGAACTAGATGCAGCATTTGAGAAATTTCCACCTAGCTGGTTAACAACAGCTCTTGCCAGTAGTGCTTTTCCTATGGCTGTTTTTTTAAACATTTTATGTTTTAATTTTTAATTTTTGTTTTATTTTTATATCAATGTTACAAGTTCCTCTGTTAACACAAGATAATAACTACAATAACAATAAATCTGCTTTGGTCTGTGATTACACTTCCCCTTTATTTTTGTTCATTCCTCAATCTTGAGAGATTTGGGATGATGTCAGCTCTGGCTGCTTCAGGCTGAGAGGGGACTTAGATATTACTGGACAGAGGAAAGGAATTGTTTGGCTTGCAGTTGAAGATGCTCCTTGTTTTTGGCATGGGACTGGTCCATCATCATCATTTTGTTAGTCGTCCAGGCCAAGCCGGAAGAACTGGAGAGTAGGAGTTGTCTCAGCTCTGCTGGGTTTCAGGGCTCAGCCGGCATAAGAATAATCTGCAGATTTGGTCTCTAGAAATATATTTAATAAGTACATTGAAATTTATAGGTTCAAATAAAAGGAGTAGAGGAATCATGACTAGGGGGGTTATAAATGATTATAACTATGTTATATTGGGGAAATAGATTTTCATATACTCCAAATTAGGCCCACCAAGTAGGTGTTGATATCATGGGGCCATGTGACTTGCCTATGGGGTCTGGATGTCCCTAGAGCACTTGGAAGCACTTTTGATTGAGGCTTTGTTTAGTGTGGCAGTTTGTGAAATCTGCCTGAGACTTGCATAGCCCTAACCTCTGGAATGACCTCCCAACTCACTTTGAAATCTCTTAGCCATAAGAACTCTGTTTTATTTCATGTTTCCCCATTTTAGTCAGGGTCTTTTTCCTAATCCATCCCAGATTAACATCAAGTGTCATATTTTCCATATTTAAAATCATGACTATTTTCTTTCTTAAGATTTATTGTTCTTTCTTTGTGTTACCAACATCTTCCCTTGCCTCTTTGAGGATATTTATGGATCTGCTTTGTGTAGTATAAGTTGTTCAGTTTGCTGTCTTTCCTTTCTAGTGGTTGAACTCTTTGGGTAGTAGATCTTTAGGCCTGTGAACTCAGGTTCCTTTAGGGGTGTCAGTTACTCTGCCTAGTTAACTGTATTGAAGGAGGGGCTAAATACAACCCCTACAATGGGAACAGGGAGGATCCCCAAGGCAGAGTGCTCCAGGTCCTACAGAACTGTCATCTACCATCCTAATTTTTTGCCCCTCTATTAGGATGCAACTTTGACTGGGATTCTCTTTTAAATGCTCTGAAAGAAGCAACTTGGAAAAGCAATGATTTCTATAGATTGGTTTTTCAAACTCTGGGTGGCAATCTGTCAGTGGATCATGAAATCAATTTAGTGAGTTAGCCAGCATTAAAAAAAACAAAAAGAAAGAAAGAGGTAGGATAGGATAGGATAGATGAAAACTGGAGAGCATAACCCATCAGTAAGCCTGGCTGATGATGCTGACTTCTTTTTCACAGTGGCCTTGGGACAAACAATTGTTGTTCAAAGGTAACATGGGCAAAAACAAGAGCAGAACTTGAGCACTTTCTCTCAACCCAGCCTCCATCACTGCACCTGTATCCCTTGCCACCTGTTGGGCCCCTATCTTGTATTTAATCTACCTCTGGATTCCCCATAGTTTTTACGTTAGTCATCCAGATTCAGTCTTCCTTCTCATTTCTATGGGGCTTTCAGTTTGATGGTGTGGGAGGGAGCCAGTGGCCCAGGCCTGTTTTCATCTGCAACCTCACCTAGGAGCTGCTATGCTCCTCTGCCATGCTCCTGAGAATCCTGGGCCTCTGGCAGCCTTCTCCCTTTCTCCACCTCACTCAGCCCCTCCCACCTCAGTAAATCCTCACACTGGGTTTCTCTGACTTCACCCATGAACTATCATTTTGACTTCTGCCTTGGCCTGTGATTATTGGAAACCTCAATCCCCAGCCAGCAGGGGAATTTATACCTAAACAATTATATTGTTGAAACCTGACAAGTCCATCTTGGGTAATAGCTTGGAAAATAAGGGAGAGGTGTGAATGACTAAATCTACTAGTGTCCAAATTGTGAGTCTGCAAAGACAGACTTGTAGGGCCTGTTTACTTTGATGGGACTTTTTCATTTCTCTTTTCCTATAATGTTATTGTTCCAAATGCTAATCTCACTCAATATGGATTCATTACCTGGAGAGTGACTTGGATATTTGAATAATCATCTTCTAAATAGTTTGTTTTTCCCCTTTCCTTTCATGATTTTTGGAATTCAACCAACAACAATGCAATAGGCAACAGACTGAGGGGAAAAAAGCAAACAGTGCTGGGTTGCACTAGTAAATTATCATATATTAGATATAGGTGGGATTCTTCAACTTGCCAGCCAGGCAGAAATCTTTTAATAAAACAGCATGAGGAGGGCAGGGTTGCTTTGGTGGTGCCATGGAATTCAGGGAGGAAAGAAGAAGGCTGGATAGCTCAGTTGTCAAAGACAAAAGTCTGTGCTGCTGGAGGTAGGATAGGTGCCTAGTGAGTGAGCTATCCATGTGCATCTGGAAGAATGGGGCCTTTGCCTTAGGAGGGTAGATCAAATTGTTAGTACTAATTCTTCCCTCCCTTGTAGTAGTAGTATACCTGCACACCCTTGCCAAGACTTCATAACGGGAAGAGTGTTAATTCCCAACCCCTTGACATTAGGCTTGGTCATGTGGTTTGCTTTGGCCAGTGGGAGGTAAGGAGATGTGATATGAGCAGAGGCTTGAAATACACCTGTGGGACTGGACGTACACACTTGTGCGCTTGCCTTTTCCACAGGAGGAACATGCTTCATGTAAGGGCTGTTCCAGAGAAGATGAGGGACCTGTGAAAGAAACCCAAAGCCAGTCCATAGGCTGGAGCTAAGCCCAGCTGAGCCTGGCCTACATCAGCCAACCCCAGTCAGCATGAGAGTTTGTGGTTGTTTATTGTTTTCTGTGCAGCAAACCTAACTCACACACTAAACTAACAGGCTATCCTTGGACAAAAGAGGGTGGTACACCTTGTTCTTTTCTGAGGTGATAGCTAAATTTACATGAATGTGGTCATAGTGCCCAGGAAAAACCTAA
The DNA here is from genome assembly GCA_029593785.1 of Cabassous unicinctus. NCBI lineage: Eukaryota > Metazoa > Chordata > Mammalia > Cingulata > Chlamyphoridae > Cabassous > Cabassous unicinctus. The sequence continues at coordinate 21,748 of JAQZBX010010888.1, read as the reverse complement.
ACCACCGTTTCCCGTGGCAAGATAACCAATTCCTGGTAGAGCCATCCTCTCCAAGGCAGGGATATTGAGGAAAGAGTGGGAACACAGTCTCCTGCATTCACGGAGGTGCTAGAAGAATTGAAGGGTGAGTTCTAGTGAGGGGCAATGATAAAAGCATTCCAAAATGTTGCTTACAGTGGGAAATCAAAGTCTTCACCTCTGGGTGACCTGCATGTACTTTTGCCAGGAAAAAGAAAATAATAATGTCCTCAGAGCTTCCATGGTCATCGCTTAGTTAACCATAAGCACGAGCCCTCATTGTCTTGATTGACATGACTTCTAATTCAACACTGCAAGTTTCAGTGATTTGATATTACTGGTACTAGGTCTCATACTTCAATTCACAGTTCTGAATGTAAAGGAGATGCTCAATAAATCAACTTGTAATTGATAGATTATCAGGAAACTTAAACCTAATCACAGCACCACCATTAATTAGTTACATGACCCCAGATTAAAAGCTTAACCTCTCAGGTCCCTTGTGTGCAAGTGAGTTTAAGACCATTTGAAGTCTCTAACCCCCAGAATTGTTGGGAGAGTAAGATGAGATGAAGGTAGGAAAAGTCTGCAGTGCTCCAGAAGTGATAGAATATTATTATTTCCCTGTAAGGGCTGCTGTATTGGATGCTTTGTACCTGTGGAGCAAACAAGAATGCTGAAGCAGGAATGCAGGTGATTCAAGACACAGTTCAACCTTGAAGGGGTCATAACTAGATATTTTCCCCTATGTGTTCCACAAGAAAATGGGCCAAGGAAGCAATATTGCTCTTCCCTTTTACCACACTCCTTTGTGAGGCCAAGTCAGACCTCTGGGTTTTAAATCTACAACAGGAAATCAGGCATTTTATTGCACTGTAAATTGCATGCTGGGAGTCTTGGTTTGACTTATAATTGTTTTTTCAAAAGCATGTCCTCAATTGGCTGCATTGCAGAAATAAAGCCAGTACCATCTCTGATCACAGGCCATCTGGCCTCTTCTTGAAGATCTCCAGTGATATGTAATCTCTGTGTATGAAAAACCTGTTCCTTTGTATTAATAGCAAAGACTTATGTAATGCTTATGATTTGCTAGGCACTGTTCTAAGCCCTTACTTATATTAACTTGTATATTTCTCATAACAATTTTATGAAGTTGCAGATGAGGAAATTGAGGTGCGGAGGGATTCCATAACCTGCCCAAGGTTACGGAGTCACTGCGAGGCAGTTAACATGTGGACCGACACAGACTAACTCCAGAGTCTCCACCCTTGTCTTCCATGCATGTAAAATATGGCCGTGTTAATGGTTGTCAGCTTGTTCTTACAGAGAGCTGAAACCTGCCCCCTTGGTCTTAGTTTGCTGGAGTCACACAGGGTGACTTTATTTCCCACTTCTGTTCAACGGCCTCTCTGCTCCATTTGTGCAAT
>JAQZBX010010888.1:0-20203 GCA_029593785.1 Cabassous unicinctus | reverse complement strand
TTACCCTCAGCTATTTAGCAGATATCGCCCTGTCTATACAGTTGAGTGTTTTTTCCAAAGTAATGGATTTTGCATCTGGTACTAATCATTTTATTGGGGTTTTCTCAACATTTTAGACTGTCAAAATTATTTGAATCTTGATTCTATGATTCACGGCCATTTATCATTGTATGATGGATTTCTTCATTGGGCCGTGTTGTGAACAGCTAGTCTTCTTGTCCTAATTCAAGATGATTTAAGTCAAGCAAGTATTTTGGTCTTAATTGTATGCAAATTTCAGTCAATAGTTTCACACACCCACACATACGCACGCATACACACACACACACTATATTCCAAGTTTTTAACTTGATTCGCCTGTGGGTTTCTTCGACTTTTGTTAAGCTCCTTAATTGCTTCCAACCTCTTTTTTTCCTGTCCACAAAATAGGAATATTGAAATTGCTCAGATCAAAAGGCCATGCCTGGTTCCAGACCTGATCTACCCACGCTGAGCACTATAAAGTGCCCTCCTGTGTGACCTTATTGTGGCAATGCAGTAAGTCAAGAATTCCCAGCTGCTTGCCTTTCCAGAGTTCTTGGAAGATTCTCCTTCATGAGAAACATTATTCTACAGCCTGGGAGAGAAAGCAGGGCTAAGCAAGTTTTTAGCAGTCAACCAAGGACTTATCTTCACATGTGGAATAATCCTCACATCTTTGGCTCTGAGCCCTTATCTAGTAGAAACACTGGGTCCTAAAACCATCCCAAGTCTCCTTCTTTCCAATGGTAGATGACTTTTGAATTCTTGATGGCTTTTGGGCTTTTCTGCTGCTATACTGCTCCCTTTCTCCACTCTGCTGCTTGTTGTCCTCAGACAGTAGCTGCTACTTTTGCTGATATGGGGAATGTCTTTTTTTCTACTGACTTTATAATTCTTTTAATGGGTTCTAATTAAGCTTTATCTAGCTACTTAAATTCAGCCCTTTCTCTTAGAGCCCATTTTCTTGGAGGTAGGTTGCGAATGTTTCGTTAATGAAGCACACAAAGTTGTACTTAGAAACACTACTAACAGTGGACCACTGACTCACATAAATTCCAGACATGCTGTCAGAGTCAAATTCTTTTCACCACTTCTCCTGGGAAGCCCACTGGGTTCTAAGATGGACATTGTTGGTTGTCTTCTTGCATGCATTCTCCCTTTCTTCCTCACCCCGGCCCCCCCCCAAAAAAAACCCTAAATTTTTTCAGATATCCAGTTCCCACACCCAATGCAGCTTAATAACTCAAGGGAGGCTGACTCATCCCCTGATTTCAGGGGCAGGTCTTGATTGTTCCACGCCAGTCGTAATAACCCCATCTCCTTTTCTGGTCATCGCCTCTGGAACCAGGGCTTAAGACAATTCACTCTTGATGGTTCTCTGGCAACTATTATTGGTCCAGGAGTGGGCATGGCACTTAAGTTGGCCAAATAAGAATGAAGGAAAATATTTTTGTTCTACCATTGTGAGAGAGATTTTCTCTCTTGCTCACAACTCAAACATGGAAAAATGTAGCCCTAGATGCTGTTGGGCAGCCATTTTGTAATCATGAAGGAAGCCAGCCTGAAGACAAAGCAGACATGTGCAGAAGAGCAGAGCTGAGAGAATTTCAGAGTGACAGAGCCAGGTTGTGATGCGCCTGGCTTTTCTGATATGTGAGGTAACACATTTGCTTATTGTTTATGTCTCTTAGAGTCAAATATATCCTAATCAGTACAGGTCCTTAAGAAAATAGGAATCTTGTGGTCTAACTAGCATGTTAGTGCTCCTGAGGTGGTTTTGAATATGGAAGATCCTCAGGTTTTAGATGTTGCAATATGGGCTAAGCTTATATAAATGCAACTGAAATGATGGCTTCTCATTGATTTATCTTACTTAACCCAAGACAGACATGCTCACTGTGCCCTCAAATGATTTTCTTCCACTGATCCAATTCAGTCAGTAGCTAGATTCCACTGATTTTTAACCCAAATATTGCACCTATCTTAACTACAGGGTAGAGTTGATCACATGGTGAGCTGGTTATTTCTTTTAAGTGATACATAACTGTAAGCTAAAAAAAAATCCCTCACAACCTTACTGGTGATTTTGTAAAACTGTCTGAGTTATACTGAAGTGAGACATTTATTTTGTGAAAGATTGAAAAAAGAAAAAAAGAAAAAAATTATATTATAGCCTTTCATCTCTAGATTGTGGCTCCCAGGAAAGGTGTTTAGTGTCCTTCACATGAAAGTGGGAATATTCTTCATAGTACGTCACATCTCTGGTGACTTGGAGACTTTGGAGAATGAGAGCCTTTCTGCTGCAAAAGGAAGGATTATTTCCAGCATTTCTAATCAAGTAACCTATAAGGAAGTGAATTATATATGGTCTGAGCTGATTTGATGCAGAATAAATTCATTCATGCCTTCATGCTAATTATGATGGGTTTGTAGTTTTAGACATTCATTTTCTTTTCTTCTTGACAGCCTCACTTTAAAGCCCAAGGACAAGTAACCTGGGATTTTCCGAAACCTAAATTCTCTTTGGTTGATGTAAAACTTCTTCAGTGTTTCTGACCTAGGTGTGTGGTAATTTGCTTTTTATAGCAAAGAAGTGTCAGTTCTTGAAGTGAGTAAGCTTTCCTAGTCCACTTCAGGGAACCAATGTATACTTTCTAGGTTTTCTTTTAGCAAAACTTGTGAATCTGGGTGTGTGTGTGTATGTGTGTGTCTAGTACACACATGCATGAACTTTTTAGAATCCAGTAACAAGCAACTTAAGAGATGTGGTCACATAGAATGGGCTGTGCATCCTTTACTTGAGTGCAAGATAATAAATCATTCTTCTCAGGTGGAATCTTTTGTTTATGCTTTGGGATTCCATTTTATCCAGAAAGCGTTGTTTTCATTTTTGGCTTTGACTAAGTTATGCTTTAGCAAGCAATTGGAATCAATCTGGCATTTATTAGTGAGGACATGGTCCACTCTGGGCTCATAGTCACAGTCCAGCTGTTGCCATACCAATTTTGCTATGGCCTTTCTTATTTGTGAGTATGTTTGTGTGTAATGGCAATGTTGTGTGGTTGCAGATTTACTGTATATTTGTATGTGGAACAAAATCACTACATTCATGCCATAGGAATTGGTTATGAAGGGTCTTTATTTTGTCATGAAAAGTGCAGTAACTTACAATCTAAGCAATTAGATAGGGTGACCATATCAGGAACACAAGATTTTAGTAATGGCTTGTATCCTGAGAATGTTCCTATTTTCCAGGACATTTTCAGACTCTTACCATCCTCTCCAAACAATAATCCTGGAGGGTCAACAGGGCACATGCCATTATCCTTGTTTTATAGATGAAGAAGAGCAACTTAAGGAAGCAAAGTGATTTTTCCCAAGGTCATGCAGTTGGAAAGTGGCCTATCCTGGAGCACAAACTTAAAGCTTCTAAATTCCACTCTCTTTCTACTACAGGTAGAACCAAAATTTAAAACAATAGCCCGAGATCATTGTCCAAAATATTGCCACAGCTGTTCTTGACACTGATGATTTGTCTTCCATGGAGATTTTAAATAGCTTCCTTTGTTGGAAAATGCACTGTTTATTTGGGTACTCTGGTTGGCGTGCCTATTAAACTAATTCTGTATTGTTAAATCCTTCCTCTGACCAGGTGGGGGTGGTTCTAGGAAGACATAGCCCCACATCCCTTTCTTCCTTAGGGACTCAGAAATTCAGATTTTCTGAGGGTGGAGCCTCTTTAGGTTCAGGTGTTGAAAGGATCATTGATGTTGTTAGTTCCACCAGGGAAGAGTTAAAAAGTTTCAATGTTCTTTCTGCTACTAGCAGATGTAATTTTGTCCTGATTACCTTATCTCCTGTAATTCCCTCTTGTGATTTCAAGAACTCTAATTAATTTTTGCATGTCTATTATTTTCTGGCAGTGCCAAGTCCCTCCCTTCAGTGATCTCACCATTATTATTATTATAGTGTGTGAATTCAGGAGCAAACAATTGATTTTGCTAAGCTAAGTGACAGACTGAAACACTTCTTCTACTTGAGTTACTCTGCTCTTACAGAATATTTCCATTGAGTGAATGTTGGGCACAGGTGGTTCCTTTTAAACCCAAATCAGTATGTTCCAGAAAGTGTGCTATTAACTTTTGAAACCTATGAAGCATAAGACAAAGTATGTTTCTTTAAATTGGGGGAAAGAGTGTTGTATTAATCAGCTATAGTGCAAAATACCAGAACTCTTTTGGGTTTTACAAAGGGTATTTATTTGGGGTAGAAGCTTACAGTTACCAGGCCATAAAGCATAAGTTACTTCCCTCACCAAAGTCTGTTGCCACATGTTGATGCAAGATGGCGGATGATGTCTGCGAGGGTTTAGTCTTCCTCCTCCTCCCAAGGTTCCATGGTCCCAGCTTCTTCCAATCTCAGCCGCAGGCTGGGACCAGTCGCCTCTCTCTCCCAGGGCTCGTTTCTCTCCTGGCTCAGCTGCTCAGGACTCTAATCTCTGCAGCTGCAAACTATCAGGCAACTGGCTCATCTTTCTTCCCAGGGCTGCAGGATCCTGTCTAATAAACTGTCTTTCTTCCTCTGTGTTCTCCTTCTCCATGCATTTACTTTCCAGTGCTCCAGAATCAAAACTCCAACCTCCCTTCTCTGCTGGGTGGTTTCTCTGTGAGTTCCCTCCTACCAAGGGGGCGGGGACTCAACATCCTACTGACGTGGCCCAGTCAAAGCCTTAATCATTATTTAATCAAGTAAAAGTGAAACCCCTTTTGACAGACCAGTTTACAAACATAATCAGTATTTCTTTTTGGAATTCATTAATAATATCAAACTGCCACAAGTGTCTTTTGGTCCTGGGAGCCATTTTTGTTTAAGTCCAAGGAGCATGCTTGGTGGCCATCTGCTCATGCTTCTTAGCCACTGATACTTTCCTGCCTTCTCTTTTCTCTCTCTCTGGCCTCCTGCCTTGCCCCGTACTTCAGATGTCCCAGAACTCTCTCCCAGGGCTCTGTGACTTGCTACATTCTTGAGTGCCTGGCTCTACTTGGCCTTCCCAGCACCTTCATCCTAGCATTCCTGTCCTCTCCTTCTGCCTCAGATCCATGTTCCAGCTTGAGGGCAACAACAACTTAAATAAGCCCTCATGTTACAACTGAGGAAACGGGCTCACTTATCGGGCCATTGCCCAGCAATTACACAGCTAGAATGTATAAAATTTGGATGCAGATCATCCTCTTTTCCATCAGACACACTGACTCCTCAAGCCTTCTCCTTCTCATGCTCATTTATGAGCATTTCAAGGGCTGCCTTGGGGTGTCAGATAACCCAATGCTTTCATTTAACAGATGGGAAAACTGAGGTAGGGGGAACACACAGCGCTGGTGAAGTAAGGCAGTGTGGCAGAGTAGAATGAACATGGAATTTCATATTAGCCCTGGGTTATGGTCCTGGCTCAAACTGGTAACCAGCTGACTGGCCTTGGCTAAGTCTCTAAGCACAGAGATAATTCTGCTTACAAAATGTGTGCGTACAGTGCCTGCCCATGGTAGTTTTTAATAACTGATACCGTAACTATTATTACTGCGACTGGCCTAAGGTTGAATGGCGGCCAGCCACCTCACCTGGACACCGGGCATGGACCCACGGTGCCGAAGAGCAGCAAGGTAGGTGGATCCAGGCAAGGTCCTCTTTGGCAGAGCAGAAAGGAGGCTCAATATCCTTTTTTCTTCTCTGTTTACGTCCCATTCTAGTGGCTTGCTGTATTAGTCCGAGTTGGGTCAGGAAAGCATAAGCTGCTAGGTATTCTGAGTGGCAATGGAAAATTAGAGGCTTGCAGAATTGTTGGAAGAGCTGGGGGAGGTAAATTCAGGGCAACTCCCACTGCTGATCTCAGCCGCCTACAGCACCGGAGTGGGAAATTTGCCGAGAAGTGACTGAATCTCAAGAGTCTTTAGGAAGCTGCATCTCTGAAGCAGGTGATTTGCAGGAGCCAGCCTGGAAACCCAGGCATCTGCCGACTCGGCTTCCACATCTTGTGCCAGTGCCTCCCAGAGACTGACTAAGTCATAATCATATGGGGAAAGATTTCTGGGAAATGTATTTCCAGGCGCCTCCTCTGTGAAGCAGAGGAGAATGTAGCAGGAGGTGATGGTGGTGGTGGTGGTGATGCCAAGTTATCAGCCGACAACCAAGGAGGTCATCCATATTCATTTTAAAAACATTTTGTCAGTCCTTATTGTGGGCAAAACATTGCTACAGGTGTGAAATGAATGAAACCAAAGCTGCGTCCTAAGGATTCCTCTAGATGATGAGGAACCCTTAGGTTAAATATTTCTCTTTTAGTCAAAAAGTAGAGAAATAAAAATGATGAGCAAAGGAAACAAACAGTGCCCTCATTTTAATCTACCTTTCTGCCCCTAAAGCAAACAACTTACCACAAGGTGAATTGTTTTAAAAATTTAGATTAGTAATTCTGGTTACTCATTGAGCATTTACAAAGTCTGACAAGAGTTTCCTTATTGATTAAAAATAGGAGCTACAGTCTAAGAAAGAGAGAGACTCCTAAATCAGTAATTCCCCAAATGTCTGGTGCCCATGAAGAGATTCCAGGGAATTCGTACAATGAGGGAAAAGACAGGTCCTTTTAAAATAAAAGAGGGATAATTAGGGCAATAGAAAAAAAAATTATTCTAAAGTAGAGAATTGTGTCCTGGTTCTCCCTTCTAACCACTTATTTTTTACCCCCTATTTCATCACTTTCTTGCTTTTCAATTGCTTCTTTTCCTCACTCCAATTCTGCCATTTGCTCTTCTTTTTCTGCACTTTTCCAAGGAAAGTTGGCCATGACTAGTGATGATTGTCTCCCACCCAGGAATCCTGATTGTATTACTATAAATCACGTGTCACCGACACAGGATTAGCCCACTGCTCCTAGGTCAGTAGGTCTTGGAATAGCCCCTCCTCCCAGAACCATTCCTCCCTCCCACACACATCTTAACATTGGATTTCAAATACAGATAATGTAGAGGAAGAGATAAGAGTCTTTCTTATTTTCTCACCATTCCCTCCTCCTTACCAAATCTCTCAGTTGTCTCCAAGGGGAAAAAAGTGAGATAATTAGGATTTTTTTTCATAAGAAAATTTGCAAGATGAGGTCCAAAAGGCAGAACCTGCCAGATGCTGTAGAGAGCATGCCCACTCGGTCCCTTCGGCCACATATGCTGAAGTCATGAAGTCGGGAAATCTGACTCAGGAGTCACCATCCAGTCTGGGAGCTGACAAAGCATCAAATGCTCTGGGACAACTGAACCCGGCCAAACCCTGGAGTACAGGCCCAGGATGAGGGCAGGGGTCAAACTGAGGATAACTAGGAAATCAGAACTGCTTCTGGCATATTCTGGGGAAGCCTGAAAGGTCAGATCAATTCACAGGCCAGTATGAACTGCGGGCTTAGTATCCTGGCAGTTGTAAGGTGTTGATTCTTCCCAGGCACCTGGAGTCTACCTGGGTGAATGGTTTGACGCTGTGGATGTTTATGACTAAAACCAATAAGATAGGATGTCCAATAGGATTAAAATGAGAGAAAGTAAGAGAGTACACACCTCAGTACTCATGTATGCTTTTTCTATTACAATGACCTCTTTATTGAAATTACAATGTGAATTAGTTGTCAGTCACTTCCTGCAGAAAATGAACCAAGGCATAAGATGGAACAAGGTTTAAATACCAGCTCTGGGCTCAACTTGTTCATCAAGCTCCATTACCACCAGTTCCTGCTCTATCTTATGCTATTGTTCCAGGTCTCAGTGGCATTTTGACACCTGTCCTTTTATGGATTCAGAAGTCTTGAGTTCTATGCTCATTCTCTCTGTCCGGTCTTGACACACCTTGGCAGTGCAAACAGGAGCCTCCTCTTTAACCCTGCTAATCAGCTTTGGGTCCCAGTGCAGCTGCCTCTTGGGCTCACACAGAGACACATTCCCCAGACATAGGGTCCTCTAGCCAGCATGGCCCCAACTGCCTTCGTTCCCAAATGCGTTTGCATAACAATCATCTGAGAGTTGTTATAAATGTATATCCCAGGCTGTCAGCCCTAGAAGTCTGGGGTGGACCCCATGCTCTGCATCTTCATTAAGTGTCCAGAGGAGTCTACCAGAGTTGCTGAGAAATGCCAGTCTGCTGGGGACAGCTGCATCAGGAGCTTCTTCTGCAATGACGCTCCCGCATCACTTCCTCCTGTGCTTCCCCCCACCCAGCAGGTGCAGACAGTTGCTAGCAGAAGTTCTTCGCTGTATGTCAAAGCATTTTTTAACTAGCTTTCTTCGGAACAGTGAAAAACAAAAGAGTCTAATTTAAACAAAATCAAACAACTTTCGAAGGAACAGTAAAGTAATTTCCTCACTGCTTTCCCCTCTGAAGTGCATCTGAGCAGCTTGGTTCACTTTGGGCCCTTTTTTACAAGTTTACCCTGGCTCACTGCAGATTCTCCCTGGAAGAGGCAGAGGCACTCAGATGGGATCCGTGGTCCATCAGGCTGGCTTATTTCAGAACTGCCTCCCCAGAGGTGGGTGGGAACTGGCTGAGGCTGCGGGCCAGCTGGGCAGCGGAACCTCGTGCTGGCTACCCTGTCTTGCCCGGCTGCCCTGGGAGCTCCACAACGTGGGTGGTCCACGTGCTGGCAGAGTGCGTGGCTGTGGGAGTTCACAGCCCCCTCTGGGGGACATGACGAATGGCCTCGCTGACAAAACGTGGTCTGCTTTCCATCTCTGAGCCATGAACAGTTTCATTTTCAAAGCAGGAAAACAAACCACGGGAACCAGACAGAACACACGCAGATGATACAGCCATCTTCTCATCTCAAATTAGTGACCTGCAAAGGTAAAAGAAAAAGAGCTTTGTTGGAACTCTTTGATGAAAAGCAAATACAGAAAACTTAACGGAAGGGTCTAATGAAACCCCCTTTGCCCTCCCTTGCTGGTCCTTCTCCTGATCTGCTTGAGACTCGGCCTTCTCTCATGGAGAGACCATACCTATGATTGGGCTTTTCCATTGACTTTCACATTGTACGCTGGAGGTTCCAATGGTGGAGGTGGGGGCAAGGGGAGACTGGGCAGGCAGTGCTGTGTTCTCAGAACCCCCATCCTCTTTTTATCAGATTCATTTAATAAAGTTCCACTAAAATCTCTTTTGAAGAACAGATTCTGCATTAAAGAATATTTGAAATATTCTAATCTACTCCGATCTCACTTGCCATTCTAATGAGTGGTTTCAGTGAAAAAAGGAGGAGGAAAGAATAGCAATTTCACCAGAAGCACATTGATCTCTGTGCCTCTCCTCTCTTTGACATTGCCCACCATTTCCTCTTTGACTGTCTGCTCCTCCCTTTTGGAGCATTGTATGATAACTTATGGTTGAGTATCAAGAGCCAGAAAGAACTAGCAAAGAATTATGCTTCTGTATATTGTGATTGGCAAGAAAAACATGGTGGTTAACCAATACAATAGGTGAGTGATCTACCTGAGATTCTCCCCGTTGGCCGACATGCCTCAGTGAACCCATCCTGTCTATGTTCCCACAGCGATGAAGGAAATAGATAACTCTCAGGTTGGCTGCCTGGATAGTAGTGGCTGCCTCGTCCATGTTCTCGTTTGCCCCTAACAAATGGGTGTTCCCCATTGCTCATATCTCTAACAGGTGGCTTTGTTCCACTAGCTGTAACTAACTGAGCCAACCTGAGCCAATGGATTCTTTTTCTTTATAGTGTAGTGGTTAAAATCATGGAACCAGGCTAAGACAGGAAGTGCAGTAATGGGAGGACAACAAGCATTTTAGGTATAGAGGACAGCATGAGCAAAAGTAGGAAGGCATGGGGTTGGAGGGAGCAGCTGGAAAGAGAGTGTTATATCTCAACCTGTTATGTCAGGTTAAGGTACAATACTTAGAATGATCTCTTAGGCAACGGGGAGCCATGAGGAGGTACCTTTAAACAGAGAAGTGAAATAATCAAATCTAAATTTTACAAAGGTAATTCTAGTGGCACATTAGAAGATGGATAGGGAGCAGAGAGGGTTTTCAAATAGTCCATTTGTTCAGAGATTAGAAAGCGCCTTATGGAGTGTTCATTATGCCTCAAAGGAGAGGTGATGAAGGCTTATTTATGGCAGTCATTGTGGGGAAGAAGGAGAAAGAGATTCAGGACCCAGACCCAACAGAACCCCATGACTCACAGGAAGTAGGTATGGGGGAGGGGCAGGCGTCAAAGATTACTTATACCACAAAGTGACTAATAGGGCCATTATTCCAAAGGGGAAACATAGGAAAAAGAACTCTTTGGGATTGGATTGGGTGGAGGAGTGGTAGAGATGTATATGGAAATGAGTTTCCTACTTAAGGAATTCAGGAGACCCAGCATCAAATCACACCTTCTATAAAACAAATGTTAAAGCAAGTGATCATATTAAATAATGATGTGAAACAATCAGAAAGGGTTAACAGGGAGGTCATCAAAGAAACATAATATTAGAAAGGAGGTTGGCCCCAATACCTCTTTTAGGAACTGAACTGTGTGCCTCTTAATGACACATAATAGGGCCAGGACACCATGGTGAGCGTGAGCTTCCTCGAGAACTTAGATAAAAATTTGGGTCCATTGAAAACTGGGAATGAGATAAGAACAGAGCATTCTATTTGCTGCAGTACTCCCTGCCTCTTCACTCCCATTTCTTTTTGGACCTCTCTTAGACATTGTCTGCCCAGCTTCCGAAATCCACATTGACTTTTGTGCGCGCTCTCTCTCTCTTTCTCTCTCTCACATATACACATGCATATATACACATTGAAATATGGAAAACTCTGTGGGTTATTAGGATATTTTTTCTGCATCACCTACTTCCTATAAAATTGGCATGAAGATATAGTGGTGGGAAGAGAAAAAAGAGCACGGGCTTTGGTGCTCTTTTGGTTGAATTCTGCCTCTGACGTTTGTCAGCAGGACCCTAGGCAAGATACTGAACTTCTCTGAGTCTCAGTTTCTTTCCAACTTATAGAGCTATTTGAATGTTGGATATGATGTATATACACTACCTTGTGCTTAGTAGGCATTTGATAAATGTTATAATAAAATTAATAACCATGTGACTGTACACTATCAAGGTTTCCTAGTTACATTGTTCATCATAAAAACGATGGTCCCAGCACATTCTCCAACAGGGAAAATTCTCTAGAAACAAAACATTAGCAAATATCAGTGTGAAATTTATTCATGTATTATTTAATTACTTGGGACATTTAGTGAAAGAATGAGTTATTAAATAAAAACATTGATTGTTCCCTATGTGTGACAAGATGATCTCTTGTGTATGTTTAAAATAGCTCCACAAAATGTAGAGCAGGCAAGAGTAAATTAGAGAAAGGAAGGAAAATGGAACAAAGATTGAAAACACAATTTTGTCTGTAAGTTTGCATAAAATTACAGCCACACCCCAATTATCCAGCACCCACACATCCAGGACTTTAGCTATCTAGAATTGTAGTGAAGAAGATGTGAGAACTAAAGGAGATACCATCTGGCTGTTTGGTTTATGGGTCAGAAGAAGGGAGCACTCTTTGGTTAAAGTGCCTTTCCAGATCTCTCTGCTCTCCTTCACTCCACTCTGTGCCCTGGAAGGCTTGCTTTTTGGCTTCTAGTTGGGTTTGGCCGATGGGAAAGCCTAGCAGAATATGGGCAGGAGGAAGGAGAAAAGACTTGGGGTATTCATTTCCTGGGTTCCCTCAACTGAAGATTATTGTCCCTCTCCAAGATTATTGTCTGTCTCCATGACACTCCATGTAAGGTCTAGAAACCACACCCTCCCCTCACTCCTTTGGGCCTAGAGGTGGTAACAGTCCCTTGTTTCTAGACCCAGGACACCGCACCATCCCTTGCATGGTGCACTCTGCCTATACGTTGTTCAAAGGCACTCATTAAACCTTCCTAGCGTTCTTCTAAGGTGAGTGTGCCATCTGCTTCCCTCTGGGGCACTCGTAGCAGTGATATGAGTCAAGTCTCACTGGTGTCAAAGGCTGAGAGAACTGGGGGAAGGGAGAGGAAAAGAGAAACTAGAAAATCCAAGAGAAGAAGGGGTATGAGGGTAGTGAAAAGCATCAACGGAAGGCCAAGGAGTAAAGAAGGCAAGACAACTGCTGGAGTGATGCCAGCAGAGTAGGGATGTGATGAAGGGGAAGGAGATGAAGACCAAGCCAGCAGCCAGGAATCGTCCATCACACTTACACTCACCCTCCCTAGCTTTTAAGAACATCTCAAGGGTCAAGTATCAAGGTAAAGCCACACCAGCTGGTCCCCACAGATGCCTTGGGGTATTTAGTGCAAGGGTAAATTGAGTCCCACTTAAGCCGTTAACTGAGGGATTTTCAATGTAGTAAGACACAGTCTAATAGTGGATGGTTCCAGTTTATATAACCTGACATCTAGGAGATAACACTAAATTATATTCCATATATTCCAAAAGGGAAAGCGATATTTGTCTTTGCCAGAACAGGTGCATTTTCAGGTACACAATCTTATTTAATCCTCATAGCAGCCTGAAATAGGATAGCATTACCCCCATTTTATAGGTGAAGAAGTGTATTCAGTGAAATTAAGTAACTTGCCTGGAGCCACACAGCTAGCATGCTTTCAGAGGTAGTAGCTGAATACAGCTTTTCTGACTTCACCGAGCAGCCTGTTTCCAAAAAGGCAGAACCCTTTTCTGGAATGATCTATGAAAATTACCAGTCATTGAAGCATTGCCATACACTTCTATAATTCTGCTAGTTTTTCTGAGGAAAACCTTTCTAAGACTCCATTAAAAGGTAGGCCATTTACAAAGAAGCTCATTGAAATAAATAAGTGGATCTCCATCAGTGGACCTAATCTATGTTATCAGTGAGAAGGCAGGTAAGGCCAGAGGGAGGAAAATATTGAGCTTTGAATGTAGCTATATAGAGAGGGTGAGAGACATAAATTATGAGAAGGAAAAGCTTGCATTTCTTCCTCTTTTGCACCCCATGCATTGTGCTCCAGATGGTCAGCTCTGTGTTAGTACCAGCCAGTTTCACTGTTAGATGGGGCTAGCAGTTGGAAGTGCCTGGTGTGAGAAATGAGGGGCAAGAAAGTCTGAGTTTTAAAGGGAAAGACACAGAGACAATCAGCCTATCCTTTCTAACCAAGTTTTTCAGACAGTGCAATCCAAAAATTCCCGAATATGCACAGAGCACAGTCCAAATCAGAGCTTGGCCATGTTTAGCTGTGACATTGGCGTCATTAATTTACATCTCTGAGCCTTTTTCTGCCTAGTTAATAAAATGCGGCTAATATTATTATCCTAATATACAGGGTCATTTTGAAGATTAAACTACATTCAATCATATATTCAAAGTGCCTAACACAGAGCTTGAAATATCATGAGTCAAAATAAATCATCACCATTGTCTTCCTGATCATCAAGAACGTCAAAGCTTGGTTGGGGAGATATGTGAGTTAAGAGCTGCTATTTAGAAAAATGTGTTCATCCTGAACACTGTACCACAAAGGAAAACAGGAAAGTTGGCTTGGCTCCACACTTTTGAGACTTGGAGTAAACCACTTAATTTCCCTGACCCTCAATTTTTACATCTGTAAAATGGGGCTAATAATGTGTCAGCATCTTAGTATCCCAGGTTAATGAAGTAGATGAAATGAAACCTAGTATCTTAGAACATGGAATTACAAGATACTAAGAGAACTCCCCACTAGTCACATTTTTGACACATTTGATTGCCATCTCAATGGTGTGTGTTCCAGAACCTTCTTTTTAAAGACCACTTTCAGTTTCCAAAAACAATTTCTTGGTTCATTTTCCCCTGGAATGGCCCCCTTGGAAGAAACAGGCTTACATGTGTTAGCCAGAGAAGGTGTGTAAACGGGGATTGTGGGAGCAGTAATGGTACAGTCTGCTGTGCACATATGCAGGTATGCTATGTTACTAGTAAAATTCAGGATGCTCTGAGAATTTCCAGTTTCGAGTACTGGGGCTGCAGGGCTCATTTTGTAACTCTGACATGAGCTTGTCACTAAGGATATAATGATAAGCCCTATCTGGGAAAGCTTTCATTTGGGGAAGGTTATTATTTTAATAATTTCTTTTAGAAACGGAATCAATATCAAACCTAGTTGACTTAACAACTCTTTAGTGAGTGACTGTTAGGTGTAAGACCCTGGGTTTGAAAACCCTATCTCTTTAAAGTTTATTTAGCCTACCAATTTCTTGTTAGGTTCTTGTAGATTTAATAAAAGCAAGCATCAGTGGGCATTTAACCACCCTTGAGGGGTTAACATGGGGATTCCTCTCAGAAAGCTATTTAATAATCATGATGATTAAGAAAAAGACTCAAATAGATCCTCTTCTGCAAGCAGCTAGGAAACTCAAAGCAGACATGAGAGAAGTTAGTGTGCACTGGCCAAATATGAAGATGGAAAGAAAGAATGATTATACAAACACCTACCCACTCTCTAAGTGGCCATTACTTGGCCATGGAAGAGGACAGCCTAGACCAAATGAGAAACTCTTTGAGAAAGCAATTTCTAATATGGAGATAGCTTACAGGTCAAAAGAACCTAACTAATCCCTGCTTTTGAAAACATCAGCAAGTACATGTAAAATTAGCAAAACCTGAGCTCTCAATAAATCAGAAAACAATGGAGGCATTGTCTGATCTCACCAAAGAGCCCTTTACTCACCCAACGCAGAACACTCTAGTCTGTGTGCAGCCAAAATTCAGCCCAATCTTATCGAACTAAATTGATGTATGAGAGGAAAAACCTAAAAAAGGAAGCAGCAAAATAGTTATATTAATTCTAGTGATGTATTGAATAGTGCTCAGATAAATCACTCAGACTGATTTCATAAGAATAAAAACTGCATACAAAAGCACGTATTTGTATACTGCTGTTCATGGGATATTATTCACAATTGGCAAAAGATGGAAGCAACCCAGGTGTCTGTCGACAGATGAATGGATAAACAAAATGTGGAATATACATACAAAGGAATATTATTCAGCCATAAAAAGGAATGAAGTCCTCAATCATGCAACAACATGGATGTACCTTGGAGACATAATGTTGAGTGAAATAAGCCAGACACAGAAGGACAAATATTGTATGAGCTCACTGATGTGAACTAATTAGCATAAGCAAACTCATAGAGTCAGAATCTAGAATACAATTTACCTGGGTGGGGATAGGGAATAGAAAGTTAGGGCTTAAAATGTACAGTTTCCATTTGGAACAATGGAAAAGTTTTGACAATGGATGGTGGTGATGGTAGCACAAAATTGTGAATGTAATTCACAGCAGTGAAATATAGAAAAATTTTAATGTGATTAAAAGGGGAAATATTAGGCTGTATATATGTTACTAGAATAAAAAATTAAAAAAACAACCACCAAGAACTGCACAACACAATGAACCTTAAGTTAAATCATAGACTATAGTTAATAGTACAATTACAAAAACATGCTTCCATCAGTTGTAACAGTGGAAGGTGTTAGTAATAGTGTGATATATGGGAACCCTGTATTTTATGCATGATTTTTCTGTAAACCCACAACATCTCAAAAAAAAAAAAAGCCCATCTCCCGCTGTCCAAGCAGTCACCCAGGGCCTCCACATGCACAGAGCTCAGGAGAAAGGGTGGGGGTTCTGCTGGAAGTTCATAGGAATTTTGCCTGAGAAAAGCCTGTGGGATCAGCCCCAGAGGTACCGATGTAATTGGCCACACACACAAATGTTGCCGCATCTGAACATTTTTGGCAACTCATGAAAGCCTCGTTCCTAGAGGCCACTTGAGTGTCCAAATAAAAGGGGATTTTTGTTAGTGAAAACTGGAAAGAATAACCCATCCCAGGATCAGGCTAATAGGGCCTGGCCTGTTAAAATGTAACACTGGGCTGGCCAGAGTTTGAAGTGTTGCTGGCAAGGCTTAGAGCAGCCGTGAGGAGAGCCAAACATTGCTCACAAGGAAAATTCTCCTGCCGGTTCAGGAGAGCTTCCCAGGGCCCAAAGAGCCTGTCTGGCCCACCAGTAGTAAGAGCTTCGACTGCAGCAGGAATCTTCCATGTGGGGCAGAGAGTTGTTTCTGCCGCACCCTGCCCTCCAAACTCCCTTCCCCAGACAGCCCCTTCCTCTCCCTGGCTCTGTGATTCTAGGCAAGTGAGACTCTGTGGCTGACCTTGAGGTCCCGTTTTTGCACACGGCTTGGGAACAGCAATTGTTCTCCGTTAGTATGTGGGTGTTGACAGGCTTGGACTAGGGAGCCAGGGAGGGAAGCAGAGAAAGCGATGCTGCAGAAATAAAGCCATAGAGGCCTTCTCTTATCTCCAAAGGGCGCCCAGCTGAAGAAACTTCTACTGCTGCTTGCTCTACAAAGGAAATGCCTTCTTACACTGTGGACCAGGCTGGGCCTTTATGTGGAGCAGAGGCCCTTGAGCTCTGCATCTAGAGTTGCCAGATAAAATACAGGATACCCAATTAAATTTAATTTCAGATAAAGAACAAATAATTTTTAGTATACGTATGTTCCAAATATTGCATGGGACCTAACTATACAAAAAATTATCCACTATTTATCTGAAATTTAAATTTAACTGGCCATCCTCTATTTTTATTCGCTATATTAGGCAGAATTCTAAGATGCCTCCCAATGGCCCTTGCCTTTCCTGGAGTGTGGGCAAATCCTGCAAATATGATGGATTCTCACTCTGTAGGAGGAGATGTAGGGGGAGGGGCGAGGGCAGTACGGAAGCTCCGAGCGCACTGCCCGAGAAAGCCAGGGCGTAGACACCATCTTGGCGCCAATGCCGCAACCAACCAGGGATGGACGCCTTCGTAGCTACTGCAGCCAATCGGCTGTTGACACACACCGGTAGCGACCTCTCCTTGCCGCGCGCCTCACCTCAAGATGGCGACCGCAGCTCGACCCCACCCCCTTCCTCTCGTACACATTCCATACCTTATATGGACATAAACTCATCCCAGCCAATCAGAATCCGCCCAGTATACCTTACCTATCCCCCGCCCCCTCAGCCCTCCTGCTCTGTATAAATATCAGGGCTCACCCAATAAGCTCAGACTTGGAGCCCAACCTTGTCTCCGGAGTGTGCATTGTCTCCGTATTCGTTACTCATCGTCCGCTGGTAACTAGGAAGCGTCCGTCTCCCCACTCTCGTCTGCGGCCCGGAGATGCAGACCCCGGCCCTCAGCTCGCAGTGCTCGGGGACGCCCAAGCCCGGCGAGCCGCACCCCCCTCCCTTCGTCCCCTGACTGTTGGGTCGCCAAGGGATCGCCCGGCGGTGGCGATCAGCGGCGGCAGCGCCGACAGCGGTGATCGGCAGTAGCAGCCGACATCACTCCAGTGAGTTTGTTTCATTACATGGAAAAGGAGTGTTTGTGGATGTAGCTAAGTGTACTAGTTGGTTGACTCTGAGTTAACCAAAAGGGACATTATCTGGGTGGGCTTGACCTTAATTATATGAACCTTTTAAATCTGGTTGTGGAGGTAAGAAACAGAGAGAGCAAGAGATTTGAAGCATTAAATCTTCTGCGGGCCTTGAGAAGCAAACTGCCACTTGTGGGGAGGATCACAGGGCAAGGAACGGTGGGCAGCCTCTAGGATCTGAGAATGGCTCCTGGTTGCCTGCAGGCAAGGTAACAGGGATCTGACGCCTACAAGCACAGGGCAGTGAATCCTGCCAACAACCTGAATGAGCTGGGACCCCAAGCCTGAGATGAGACTATAGCCCTGGCCGGCATTTTGACTTCGGCCTTGTGAGGCCCTGAGCAGAAGATCCATCCACACCATGCTAGATTCTTGACCCATGGGAACTGTGAGATAAAAAAATTTCGTTTTGTTTTAAGCTGTTACGTTAGTGATGATTTGTTACAAATAAACTATACATTTGCTAATACATTTCCTGGTATAAGCAGCAAGGACAGAAGATGAAACAAAGAGCAAGGGAGGCTAGCATCCACTCACCAGACTCTTATTAGCAACCTCAACAACCAAAGAGCAAGGGCAAGAAGACAAACCTCGAGAGTAGCTGCACTGGTGCCCGTTCTTCTAGCAGGCAGGGATGACCTGGCCTCCTAGACCATGAAGCCCCAGATGGTTTAGACCTATAGACACAGGCACATGCACGTAGGGGCTCTCCTACACACCTGCCTTTCCAGGGAGGAGGGTGGAGGATAAGCTTGTCTTGGAGACAGATGCAGTGCTGGTTCAGCAAGTGAGCATGTGGTATCAGCCAGAGCCCATTACTCATCTGGAGCTGTAGAAGCATTTGCATACCATGTAAGGAGAAATGTGCGTGTGCGTGTGCATGTGTGTGCGTGCACGTGTGTTGGGGTGGGGGGTAGGGGTGAATAAACAGAAAAGGCAAGGCTTTGCCAGTCTAGAACTTCTCTGGGCATGGATTCAGATTTTGTTCAGATCATGTAAACAAGTCCTTATAGTCTAAAAGGAACTTGGATATCTTTTTAAAAAGGGTCAGAAGACCTGGTTTTGTTTTTCAATTCTCCAAATGTTCTTTTGTTTATGGATTCCCCTAAATTCTCTTTCCAACAGCTTCTTCTGTCCCTCTGGCCTCACTCTGCCCTTGAAAGTGGCCAGAGAAAACTCTTAGGTGTCAGCTAGTCAGCATGGAGAGATTCTCTTTCATCCCCTGAGTGTCTGGAGATGTGAGTTTAATGAGAGGCATCGACCTTTGAATTATACAAATGGACCTCTTTAGCAATCACTTCCCTCCCCAGTCCGTACTCACCCTCAGCTTTTAATCTTCTCAATTATATTTCCTTTTCATTGATTACTACTTTGCTAACTTTTAGATTGAGCAGGCAGTAAAACCTCAGCCACACAGGTAATGCAATTGCTTTTCAAGCCCCGAAGCCGGCATTTCACCTCCTAAGGGGGCCCTCGGCTCCCCCCCTCCTTTTGGGTCTTGGCAAGTCCATTGGACGTCAATTGATTTTGCAAAATGGCCCCTTCCATCCAAAGTTCTGTGCAATCCTGGTTAGGAAGATGGGATTTCAGTTCTGAGCTTTAAGTAGCAAAGATTGGGGGTGGGGGGATTTGAACGCTAAGGGGTTGTGGGAAGGGCACTCCCAGACACTGGCTGTTTACAGCTAGGCCTGGGAGTGGGCAGGTGATAGGCCTGGGAGCAGGGAGCTGGGGGTTCTGTTCCCACCTCTGCTCTGACTTTTTGAGCGACCTTCGCTGAACCACTTAACTTTCTGTGGGTGCCATCTGTAAGGGGAAAGACAATGACACTTGTCTGTGAAAGTGCTTTGAGGGATACTGGCATAAAAGATGCAATGTAAAAGCAGATGATGGGCAATGTTTCCCATAAAGAGGCCCTTGTTTTCATCTGCAAGAGGCCTCATTTCAAGGCTAAGAAGAAACATTGAGAGATTTCCTTGATATCTGTCTTGGGACCAGTTAGAAATCCCTTCTGCAGCTGGGGGCTCCTGAGCTGCTGCTGGGTTGTGAGCTCGGTGAGGTGCATGCTGGGAATTGGCTGACAGAACAAACAGATTTGAAGTCTCTGCGTCCAGCAGGACCTAGTGCCATATCAGGATTAGCCAAGGGACCTGGTAGCGGCAAGGGGGAGCCTGCCTCCCCGTGATTTACGGGCATGGATGCAGAGACCCGGGAGGGGCGAAGTCAGAGAAGTTTGGGGACATTTTCAAAACTGGAGGTCGTTCAGAGGAAATTACTCAATAAAAACCAGGTTTCGCTAACTGAATAGATCAATTTACAGCTCATAAGGTGGAAAAAGTCTGAGACTTCAGGATTCTGGCTGGGTGGGTCTCCTAAGGTTTCCTCCCTTGGCAGAACGGCTGTGGCTTTGGCATTCTCACACTGGGTACCCCTTCCGCAGCTTTCCGTGGCCAGCATTTTTCTCTCTTCTTGTTTTCCTCTTTCTCTGTTACTTAAACTTTTCTGGTTAAGGTTTTCCTCCCTCCTCCCTTTTCCTCTCACAAGCCTCCCTTGAACTTTCACCTCCTTAAAACCCTATCATGTTTGTTTTTCTGGTGGCACAAACTCTTTTCCCATGATTCCCTCTTTGACGTGGACCCCTCCCCACAGCTGGGCTCAACTCTGTTTTTCCTTCA
>JAQZBX010010887.1:0-43644 GCA_029593785.1 Cabassous unicinctus | reverse complement strand
AATAAGATCTAAAATGAATTTGGAGGAAATCTTACCACGTAACAATATCCTCACTGTGCTATAATTAACTTAGGGCGAAAAGCCAACAGTAGTTCCCTTGAAAAGAACCTGTGAGGCCTGGTACCGACTTCGTTGTTGGTGGTAAAGAAACAAGAGATCTAACAGCCAAAGCAGGAAAGACAAGAACCAGGAATCCGGGAGCGACGTCGAGGCCAAAAGGAAAGTCCCAGGATACCCAGATGAGAGATGGGGCAAGTGAATGGGGTGTCCCATGTCCATCAGTTTTGACTCATTCCACACACGCTGGTGGCATTATTTTTTTGTATTCAGAAGAATGGAGATGCTAAACTAATTCTAGCAAAGTCCTAAATGTGCGCCACTGGCTGAATTTTTTGGGGGAAATGACTTGCACTGCTGGAGTGGAACTCTGCCCTCCGGGCCTAGAGTAAATGGCCCGAGCAGATGGAAATCTAAAGCAAATTTAGTATTGCCTATTTTGGTAAAAGATGTGTGTCTGAAACTGTTTAAATTGGTACTTTGTGAATAAAGCAGGATTTTTAATGCATCAGGGGCAATGTCTGCCTGTATCCCAAACTCCCACCATAAAATAAAATTCATATTGTAAATAAAAGCCATTCTCTCAAGTGTTCTGTTTGCCTTGATAACTGGCGTGGAAGGACAGCTCTGGCAGGAAAGCTCTTCTCCTGGTTCTGTGCTGCTTCCCTGCCAAAGGCCTTTTAACAGAGATTAAGATCGTCTCAGGTTCAGGTGAAAAAAAAAGGCAAAGAGAAACATTCAATGATAAATGCACCTTCATTTATTAGAAAACGTAGAAAATAGCTTTTGACAAATAGAAATACATGATGGTAAGCAGACAGAGGTGAAGGCACAGAAATGGGAGGCAAATAATCATAGGTATCAAAAGGAATTTTTTTCTGATCCCATTAGATTGGGCTCAGTGACTAGGCTCTTCTTTTGGAGCTGGGCTGTGCTCCTGTCCTTGTTTGGCTAATTGATTACAGATTGGAAACATTGCAAACAGGAAGACTTGAAACACCCAAAGCAGGAAAGACAGGAACCTAGAATCCGGGAGCAACGTCAAGCCCAAAAGGAACAGTCCCAGGATACCCAGATGACAGCTGGGGCAGGTGGATGGGGTGGAGGAATCTTACCACAGAGGGGCAAAGGCTTGGCATCTCCTGCCCACGGGCGGCCCCCTAGCAGCAGTACTGCTTCCTGCAGCAGCACTTCTGCTGGCAGCTGCACTTCTGCTGGCAGCAGCCCTTCCCGCAGCCACAGCCACAGGAGCCGCAGCCACAGGAGCCGCAGGAGCGGCGGCAGCAGACGACCACGGGGGTGCTGCAGCATCCCCCACAGCAGCCGCTGCAGCAGGGGCAGCAGGAGGAGCAGCAGCCGACACGGTAGCATCTGCAGGTGGTGCAGCCGCCGCAGCCACCACAGCCCCTACTGCAGCCACCACAGCCACCACCACAGCCACCACCACAGCCACCACTTCCACAGCCACAGCAACCCATGGTGTCAGGAGAGAGACAGTGAGTGAGGGGAGAGGAGTCAGGAGGGAAGTCTGAGCCTCCCTCTGCTGGGCGGCCTTTTATACCATTTTAGGGGAGACTATTGACCTTAGACTGCCACTTCCTTGTTGTTCTTTTTGCTATTGTCCACAGCAGAATCTCACATGATCACTGTATATTTCCTTCATGAGAGTCCTCCTGACTTGAAAAACTTGCTAATTTTAGTTTTCACTTGTCTTTTTAAAGCCATATTTAAAATAGAACAGGAAACAACTATTCATTCCTTTTCCTCTTTTTGGCACTTTTGAAAGTCTGAGATGGGATCAGAATTTCCCTCAGCTACTTTTACATTTCTCAGTGGTACCAGTCCAGGGCAAAGAT
Organism: Cabassous unicinctus; assembly: GCA_029593785.1. Lineage (NCBI taxonomy): Eukaryota > Metazoa > Chordata > Mammalia > Cingulata > Chlamyphoridae > Cabassous > Cabassous unicinctus. Next base: position 41,731 of record JAQZBX010010887.1, on the reverse strand, counting down.
TTAGACTGAGCAAGACTTTGGGAGATGGGGGGTGTTGGGGTATCCAAAATGTTTGTTGGGATGGTGTCCCACTCATCTGGCCTCAGGAGCTTTTAGTGCTGCTTCTGCCTGAAGGAGCATCCTCCTGTGAGTCTTGCTTTACCTCCCGTAGGCTGGCAGAGGACAGTGGGGCAGCCGACACACAAATCTACCGTTGTTGCATAGCTAGAGACCGCAGTGGCTGTATGACATCCTGGGCATTTCACATCCATGAAGTGGGAAGCTGCACCAGGTGCTTCTTTTTGTGTTTCCTCTTCTCCTCTGGAGAGGGATGAAGAAGGCCCTTTGTGAGGAGCATGTTCTTGTGGGGAGGTCGTCACCACCGAAAAATGGGAGAAGGACATTTTGAAAAGAAAAAGAGAACGAGAAATCCTGGGTCATAGCATTGCATTCCCCTGAGGCAGAGTTCCTTGGGTATTTCTTCCTCCTGGAACAGAGATTAGGACTCTGATTAAGAGGAGTGGGGGTCCTGTGTCATCATGGATAGTTAGGACAGAGCATCTTTATTTAGCATTATGGCAGATAATAGAAGCACATCTTGGGCAAAACATTCCCAAGTCACTTGCCAAACTCGAGGCGACCTCTGCAATCATCCATCTATTAAATAAGAAGGACAAACCTAAAGGCGTGTTTCCAACAATAGCCTGCTGCCTAGGTGAGCATGGACCAGTCCCCCATGGAATGCCTACTCAAAATGGCTGGTTCTGATCAGTATCCCTATGAGACCACTCTTTCCTATGGAAGGTAAATCATGAGGGCCATCGTCAAAGTCTAGGCCAATCCAAGCAGCACACAGGTGAGCACAGCTCAGCTACGCTCTGGGCGGCCTGCAGGACCCTGGGTTTGGAGCAGCTCGTCATTTCCCTAGAATAATCCTGAGATCTGGGTCTTTAACATAGGCTTTCTTCTGGTTAACTCTTAGCTACTATAAAAGAAGTCTTAAGACGACTTCTTTGAGAATGCGACTGTGTACTACTTTCCAAACCAAAAAGATAATAAAGTGGTTTAGCACTGTGGTAGGGTTGTTTAGCCCTCTAAATCCTATCTATGCTTGCCTGGTATCAGCCACTACCTTTTTGGGAAGACCTCTGTGTAAAATAGCCATTTCTCCTAAATTTTGGAATGTATAATTTCCTGTGAATGTTTGATAGTTTTTTTTGTTTTATTCTAAAGTAAAGACAGAACAGTAAAATCACTAAATAACAACACAGGAAATCACACAATGAACAAGCATTTTCTTCACTTTTTGAGCTGGTATACATTTCTTCCCAAATTTCTAATCTCCAGGATTGATCTGTTTTTATTTAAAAAGATACATGAGCTTCTGCTTTAAGAAGACTTAATATTCTCCCATCAAATAAACTTTAAGGGGGGCAAGGTGTTTTATTCAATGAATATATAGTCCTCTTAGGAAAAAGGAACTCTGGAGGGCACTGTGAGAGCATAACAGATGAATCCTCATGGTCTTGATCTGGTAAGAGATGCACATAAATAAGTTCCGATACAAGCAGGCTGGGACAAGAACAATAATAACCCAACAAACTGACTTTCATAGAGGTATAGGGAAAGCCAAGTCGACTCTGAGTGGATTTTGGAGGATAAGTTGGGAAGACTGTGACAGGGTCTCTCTACTGCAGGAAAGGGTTTCCACGTAAGAGCTTCAGCCAAGGTGTGGAGATAGGAAAATGGGAGGGATGGTCAGCAATACCTACTAGGCCTTCCCAGCTGGGACTTGGCAGAGTGGAAATTGGGAAAGGCATAGAAGGCCATGAATAGTGAGAGCCAAGCAAGATAGGGTCAAAATGTCAAAATTTTAGGGTGCCATGTTGAAGAGCCATTGGAGATTTGGAAGTCAGTGGAAACCGTGCTTTGTGTTTCAGGAAGGTAACTGACAACAGTATCAGGACTTGGAAGGGTGAGACTGGAATTGGAGACCAGTTAAAGCCTTTTACAACAAGATAGAATATGGGCTTCAAGGGAGCCAAAGGCTGGGGAAGTGAGGGAGGGAAAGAGAGATAATCTGGGCATGTAACAGGCATTGCCTGGGTGACAGCACCACAGGTAAGGAAATCAGGGGCATGTTAAGAGTAGTCAGTGGTGTTTTTCTGAATCTAGTACTTTAGTTACTTAGTAATTGGCCAATAAATACTTGTTGAATATGTTAATCAATTAGTTGATTACTTAAATTAATCCAGCATTATATGTTATAGAGGCAGGGGGATACTTCCACCCTCTTCAAAGTCCTCCTGCCCCAACAACCATCATTCTGGGAGTCCCCAGGAGAAGTCAGTGTGCTCATGAACACAACACTGTCAGCTGCCCTGTGTGGTGGGCCCTTTCATTTGTCTCCTCTTTCCACCATGATTGGTCTGCCAGAGCCAGGCGTGATACATCTCTGAGGCCTCCAGGGCAGGAAAGGCCCATGAAGTCATCTCGTGGATGCACCCCCTGTGGGTACCAGTTGATGGAACCCATCACTGTAGCAGCCACCACACCATGCTGCAGTTGCTACCAGTGCCAACACTCCTAGCCACATCTGTGCCAATGCCACCCTGCCTTGACATCACTCTGCTGCAAAGGAAAGCATGCCATCCCCCTACTTTTTACAATACTCTGTTACATGGTCCCAGAATGCTGCCCCAGACTCTCCATGTCTCCCAGGGAACTTCTCCTTCTCATTGCCCCTTTCTCTGCTGGCCTCAGGCACAAGTCTACATTGGGACACAATTGTTATAGGTCCACAACATGAACTACTCGGAAGGTCTCTAATAATTGTTACAGAATCAAATTTCGTTGTCTGACTCTGTTCCCTTGAAAGGAGCTTGCTTGTTTTTGTCTTTGATATTTTGTTTGGGTCCCCTCAGTCCTCATCCACAGGGACCCCTGGCAGGCCCACCTTACCCTTTCTTTGAGCATAGACAGGCTTGTCAGAATCGAGGCCAGCAGAGTTTAAATGCAAGCTGAGACAGCTACTTCCTAAGTGCAAAATAACATCATGGAAGCAGAATTGATTTAAAAAATTGTCTGGTTACCCATATGGCATTTATATATAGATATAAATATAGATTTTTTAAAAGATACTTAGATTACATAAATGTTACATAAAAATATAGGGGATTCCCATATGCCCTGCTCCCCAGCCTCCCACATTTTCCCACATTAACAACATCCTTCATTAGTGTGGTACATTCGTTACATTGATGAACACATTTTGGAGCATTGCCACTAAGCATGGCTTATAGTTTACATTGTAGTTTTCACTCTCTCCCGCACAATTTTGTAGGTTATGGCAAGATATGTAATAGCCTGTATTTGTCATTGTAATGTCATTCAGGACAATTCCCAAGTCCCGAAAATGCCCCCATCTTAATTACTTTTTCTAGCTTAGTAAGCTACACAACTTTATACCTTTTTCTTACATATTTGCTACTGCCCACTGTTTTTGTACCAATTACTCCTTACAGTTAGTTTTCTCATACAATTAGGTTGAAATGTAAATTTCTGCATGTAATACATGTGCTCAAAGTGTATTTTTGGAAAGTTAAGTTGAAAAAAGCATGGCAAATTGCTTCATTAAGTTTCCCTACCAGGAAAGATTCCCAAACCATCTTTCAATCCAGGAATTAAGATAATGAATAAGGCATTCATGAGTTTTGGGATAGTATTGAAATTGCCTGTTTTAGTTTGCTAAAGGCTGGTGGAAGCAATATACCAGAAATGTATTGGCTTTTGCAGTGGGAATTTATTAGGTCAAAAGCTTACAGTTCTGAGGCCATGAAAGTGTCCAAATCAGGGCATCATCAGGAGACCCTTTCTCCCCAAGCTGTAGCTATGGGCGATCAGGAACATGGTGATGTCAACTTGTTTCTCCCCTCTCCTCCAGGCCTCGTTGCTAGTTCTGCTTTGGGCTGCTCCACCTGTGGCTTTTCTTTCTCCCAGGTTATTGATGTCAACTTCTGGAAGCTGCTCTCTGTCTTTGCAGCTCTTTTCTCTGTGTCTGCAGCTTTTTATTCTTCCACTTAGAAAGTACTCCAGGGAGGATAAGGCCCACCCTGGGTCATGCCCCACTGAAGTGATATAATCAAAAGGAAGATCCTTTAACTTAATCTAATCAAAAGGTCCTATCTACAATAGGTTTACATGCACAGGGATGGATTAGCTTTAAGAACAGGATTTTCTGGGGTCTAGAAAAGACTCAAACTGCCACATTGCCATTCAGAGGCACTATTCTTGGTTGAACTGATATGGAATGGATTAGCAATGGATAAAAGTTTCTTGTCGTTATAGGTTGAATTGTGTCTCCCAAAAAGACAAGGTCAAGTCTTAACTCCCTTATTTGGAAATAGAGTCTTGAAGACATGATTAGTTACAATGAATCCAAACTGGATTAATCCAATATGACTGGCGTCCTTAATAGAAGAAGGAAATCTGGACACAAATACAGACAGACACTGGGGAGAAGGCCATGTGACAAAGGACACAGAGAGTGAAGGGATGAAGCTGAGAGCAAGGAATGCCAAGCCATCCCAGAAAATCCCAGAATCTAGAAGAGGCAAAGAAGGATTTTCCCCCCCAGAAGTTTCTGAGGGAGCCTGGCCCTACAGACACCCTGATTCTGGACTTCTTTCCTCCAGAACTGTGAGACAAGAAATTTCTGTTGTTTTAAGCCACCAAATTCATGGTACTTTGTTACAGCAGCCCTAGCAAACTAAAACACTTCTTGTCCTTAAAGGAAATCAAATTATTTGCTTTTGTCTTGATTATTGTAACTGTTCATATTCCCCCCATATATTTTGTGAGTGAAGGGGTAGGAGAACAAGACTTGCATTATAAAAGGTAATTTGTTTCTCCTGCCCTCTTATAGGAAAGAACAGAGCGTTTCTGTACATTCTCCTAGAGGAAAGATCAAATGTCAAGGAATATGCCAGAAGGGTGCCTGCGTGGGACACTTCACAGAGCCAAAGAGCTAAGCTGAAGATAGAGGCTGCAGACATGAGGACTCAGAGGCCTAGATCCTGGACCACCAGACCCAATCCTAACAGTACTGCCCTCCATGGTGAAAGAACACAGGAAACCCTAGAATTACCCCCAAAAGAAACCACACTCCTACACGGATCCCATAGACTGGGCTCTGAGTTTTGCTTGAGACTTTTAGCCAAAATTAGGAAAAATAAGATTGGACACTGAACAGAACTCATGCAAAGCATATCTGCCCACCGAATCATCTGCATACAAAGCAGTCTGCTCGGCTCCCCTCCCTGGGGACAGACATTGCCAATCTCAACTGGCCAACCTGGAGAACTCAGGTCCCGGAACCAGGGCTGGGAGCCACATGGTACAGTTCAAATGTGTGACCCATTAGTCAGGAGCATAAATTCCTACGTAAAGAATGGCTCAAATGCCTAAGCATCAAAAATAACTGGGTATTGCTGTCCTAAATAGCGCATCCATCAATTAACTTCCTACTTATAATTCTATGGGGAAAGATAAACATTTGAGCAAAATCAAACCAGAGCGACAAGTATTTGTTGAACACATGTTATGTGCAGGCAATGTGGGTAATAAAAAGAAATGTATTTCTAAGTAACTCCAAACAAATAAGAGAAAGGAGAAGAAATAATTGGGAAAATTAAGGTATAAAGAAAAGATTTAAATAATCATCCATAAGAAAGGTGCTTCAAAGCAGTGCCTGATTAAGTTCCAGGTGAATATTAAGATTTACAAGATTACCCAGAGGGACAAATTACTTCCAATTACTTAGTGAATAAAGGAAAGGCTTACAAAGAAGGCAGAGCCTGAGCTGGGTCTTGAATGGGAACTGGGCTATGAAGGAGGAACAGAGGGTAGAGAATGCAGTCTGGGATCATCCTGCTTGAGTTGCTTTCTCCCTCCATCTCCAGGTGTGTGATCCTGGACCAGTGACCTGATCTTTCTATACCTCAATTTCCTGATGAAAATAATAATATCCATTCAAAGGATTTTTTAGGTCTGCAGTAACAAAGAACCACAAATGTGGTGGCTTAAAACAACAGAAATGTATTATCTCACAGTTCTAGAGGCTTGAAGTCCGAAATCAAGGTGGTGGGCAGGGCCAGGCTCCCTCTGATATCTGTACAGTAGAATCCTTCCTCGCCTCTTCTAGCTTCTGGTGTTTGCTGGCAATCCTTGGTGTTCCGTGGCTTACAGACGTGTCATTTCACTCTCTGCCTCCTCTGCCTTCACGTGGCCTCTGTGTCCATCTGCATCTGTTCTCTTTTGAGGGCATCCATCATTTTGGATTAAGACCCCACCTTGCTTCAGGATGACCTCATTTTAACTTAACTACTTCCATTTGCACTGACCCTATTTCCAAATAAAGTTACATTCACAGGTACCAGGGGTTAGGACTTCAATATCTCTTGGGGGGAGGGGGGCACAATTCAACCCATAACAAGGCTACTTTGAAATTTAAATATGATAACACATATAAGACACTTAGGATAGAACCTGGGACAGAGTAGGAGCTATTATTGGTATTTCAAGGTAGACATAACACTGTAAGAGAAAATGCAAGATTTTTTCAGGAGACAGCAAGGGAAGCAATTGCCTATGGTGGAAAGTTTATTCAAGGGAGTGAGTGGATACTAATACTGAATACGCTCCCTGTTATTCCCTGCTGAAGAGCAACTAACCATATTGCATGTCTCTGTCATGTGCTGGGCTGGTTCTACGTGGAATAATATGTAGAGCATATTGGACAGTTTGCATCAATATAATACTTTTTACCACTGCCAGGACTAAGGCAAGGTGAGAGCAGTACATGCCTCAGCCACCAAATTTAACAAGCTCACATAATTAAGATAAATATTATTTCAATGCAATGGTTTTAAAACATAAAAACTAATGCCAAGTGCGGATGTGGCTCAAGCAGTTGAGCACCTGCTTCCCACCTGGGTTCAGTTCCCTGTGCATCTTAAAAACAAAAACAAAAACAAACAACAAGCAAAACAAATGAGGGAACCAACTCGGGGGAGCTGATATGGCTCAGTTCAGTGACTGAGTGCCAGCTTCCCATGTACGAGGTCCCGGGTTCAATCCCCAGCCCCCAGTACCTCAAAAAAAAAAAAATTAATGCCAAAAATCCATGATGAACAAAATATCAAAAATTTAAACAAAGACAGGATCTGACCCTGTATTTGTGTGATTTGGCCTCGCTCGCCTCCCTGAGTCCCAGCCTGCTTTGACACAGGTTGATACTGATGGGTTTTTTTTAAAATGATGACAAGATACCACAAATATAAACATGATTCTACTCCCTGCCTATTAAAGACACGTGGAAGGAGGGAAAATACATGTGGTTATCAGGATTTTAAGAAATTTAAGGCTGTATTTCCCTTGGCTCAGATTTTCAGTTATATTCATTCCTAGAAACGTTTTTAGGAGGCCTCCACCATGGAAACTGCACCAGATCCTGAAAGCCACAATGATGAGTCAGGCATCGCTCCCCAAGCCACTCCTCCACAGACCACACAGTCTGGGAGCTAGGAGAGCTGGCTTTGGCGGCACTTAGGCTGGACTCAAATCCCGACTCCACCACACAAGGCCTGAGAAACGTCCCTCAATCTCCTAGAGTAAATGGTGGGCATGATATTAGTACCTGCCTCTTAGGTTTTCCTGAGGACAAAGGGAGATAAAGTTTAGAATAGCACATAACAGGGTCTGGCACAGAGTATGTGGTCAATAAATGTCAGCTGCTGCTCTCACCATCACCATTTCAGTGGACGAGGAGAGAATCCACTCACCCTGTGCATCCACCGTCCAATTAGGTCACACACCCACCATCCACCCACCTGTCCAATTAGGTCACATACCCACCATCCACCCACCTGTCCAATTAGGTCACACACCCACCATCCACCCACCTGTCCAATTAGTTCACACACCCACCATCCACCCACCTGTCCAATTAGATCACACACCCACCATCCACCCACCTGTCCAATTAGGTCTCACACCCACCATCCACCCACCTGTCCAATTAGGTCACACACCCACCATCCACCCACCTGTCCAATTAGATCACACATCCACCATCTACCCACCCGTCCAAGTTAAAAATGTCATCTGCAAATTCTTCTTGAATCCAGTTATTTAGTAATTGGTTGCCACTCTACGGTTTAAATATTTCTCAAATTTCTCCATTGCTAAAGTAGCTCAGGCCCCATCACCAGTGCCCATTAGTGTAGCTTCTTGTCTTTTTTCTGTCTCTGGACACACCTCCTTCCAATCAATTCTCCCTGTGCTGCCAGACTGATGTTTTCTACGAAGCATGTCACTTTCCCTCTAGGATCCTCCAAAGACTCTTGGATGGCATAGACTATCATATCCAAACACCTGAGTCTCATGTAATAGTTCTCTCCTGATCAGGACTGCTCAGCTGCCCAGTCTTATCCCTCACCATTTTACATGCTCTCATTCAACCCTAAAGCCATGCTGAATTCTGCTGACCCCCTGCTCACCACACCGTCTCTCACCTTGGGCTTGTGGGCACATAGTTGCTTCTGTCTGAAATAACCTTCCCCAGTGTTGGCCAACACGCCTTCATCCCAGTGGCCTTCATCTTTCACAACTTGGTTCAAGTGTCATCTCTTCCATGAAGCTTCTGATGATCCACTGTGCCCACCCAAAGCCTGAGCCTGGTAGCTGTCATGTATTTCTATGACACCCTGGCTACTCTCAACCATAGCACTTCTCACATTGCATAGTATTTATCGTTTACTTGCTTGTCTCTCCCATCAGACTGTGAGCATCTCAGGGCTGGACACCATCCCTTATCATCCTCCACCCCTAGAATCCAGTGCAGTGCATGGACCAGTGAGTTGAGATTCATTATGGAGCCTGAATAGACAGATACATCAGTGGAACGGAACAGAATGAAAAAATATATATATGAGATTTTCCATATATATATGTATGTATCTTTTTTTCATAAGTAATAATAATAAAATATAGAGTATAACCTGATACCAGAGAACAAAGACACATATGGGAGCTCAGAAGGAGATTTCTTCCCAGGGGCAGGGGTGGGGAGGTTTCATGGCACACATGGATTTAAGCTGAAATCATGCCACCTCTAAACGGCCTTAGGTGGATCTAAGAGGCATAAGTTACAAGATTTGAAAAATAGCTAAGGTTGTGCCAGCCTGTAGTGTCTCTTATACAATCTGTCATGGAATCCAGAATGAATCCAGCCTCAAGAATCACTTCTGGGGACGTCTGTCAAAAATCTTACCTTCTTTCCCATATTAAGCATCTTATAGACACATCTCACCAGCAGCGAGTTGATAAAGTAGCTGCAACCATGGTAAGAAGAAAGCGTGGATCTGTTGAGCCTAGAAACGCCTCTGAGAAAGGCTGGAAAGGTTCTAGCTAGAGTGAATCTCCCACCCAGGAAGAGGGATCCAAAGACAGCCTGGCAGCGTGAAGCCTGGAGAACCAGAAAGCAGCAGGGGCTATGTGCGAACTTGGCAAGATCCAGAAGGGAAAAGAGGAAATAAAAAAGAAAACAGCTCTGGCCTAAGCCTTGAGAATCAGTCTGGTGTAGAAAAATGTTTGTGGTTTTTATTGTCAGAGAAACCAGGGCTTAAATGAGGGTGCTGTTACTTACTGTTTGCATTTCTTTGGGCAGTTTTCTTAGCTCCAGCATCTTCATCTGTGAGACTGGTCTAATGTCACCCACTTCGCAGGGTTATTGTAAGGAATAAAAGTAGTGTAGCAGGGGGTCCAGGGAAATGCCCCACCCCTCCCCTCCTCTTCTGAATGGACACAGGAGCAAGGTGCAAATGGAAAGCGAGGCCCCCACTGCTGCATGACTGGTGACGCTGGGCTGGAGGCTGCGGCTTGCATCTGAGCTCACAATGGGGCTCCCACTCTTGCCATCTGAGTTGAATCAACCCACCCAGTCAGCAGCTGGGGATCAGAGGTCTCTCTCTCTCCACAAGGCCGTACCCAGGGAGTTTGCTATTCAGAATCAGCAGAAGCAAAGAAAAGAAACATGGCTGTGGGCGGCAAGTCTAAGGACACCAGAAAGAACAAGAAACTGAGATGTATGCAGCCTACTCTCAAATGTTTAGGATATGGATGGACAAATGGATGGATGGATGGATGGATGGATGGATGGATGGATGGATGGATAGATGAGATAGATGATAGGTAGGTAGGTAGGTAGGTAGATAGATAGATAGATAGACAGATAGATAGATAGATAGATAGATAGATAGATAGATAGAGCTAGAATGATCTAACAAATGTGGCAAAATGTTCTAAGTTGGTACATCTGGGTATCTGGATAGGGGGTATATTGGAGATCCCTGTATTGGTTTTGTATTATTTTTGCAACTGCCCTGTAAGTTTGAATTATTTCAAAATAAAAAGTTTTTAAACAAAAAACAAGACTACATCTGCCTGCAGAACTCTCCAGAGCACCCTGGCGACTGCTTTCCAGACTCCAGAAACCATGGCACCACCGTGGGAGGCCCATGCACATTCTTCTTCTTGGGCCTCTCGCCCATTTTTCATTTCTTAGATAAGTTTCAAGAAACAAATACCCACCGCCATCACCAACCCCCACCATCATCGGCTTACCCCAGAGAATCCCTGTGATAGTGATAGTCTGAGTGCAGAGGCCCCCGAGGGAAAAGGTCATTTCAGGGCAGCAGTTAAAGGATCTGATGCCCTCTCTAGTGAAGGGCCCCGGGTGCAGCGTCCAGTCCCCACCGGCTTCGGGAGGGCACAGGGGCCTCAGACCCAGGACTGCATGGACAGTGCGGACACCAGAGAAGCAGGCAGAGGAAATGATACAGGACACGATGAAGGGGGCGATTTTGATTGTGCATTGAGACATTTTATTAAGATATTTCAAGCTCAAATACAGACAGAATCAGTAGAAAAGACTGCATGCAGGCAGTAAATACCCAAATGGCCCGAATCCAGGCCGGAATATGTACAAACGATTGAACATTACAAAACAATCAAATACTAGGGTCCCGAATGGCTTTGAGTTTGCCCAGGTGCCTTATCATCAGTTGTCTGTTTGCAGATTTGTTTCATGCTGTGTGGTTTGTGCAGAGTGTAGGCAAAGCAAGTTCTCAGAAGAACAAAGCACAAGACACGCAATACCTAAGGGGATAACCTGGTGAGAGTGAAGTGAGGGGAGAGGAGGCAGGAGGTGAGGGAGGTCTGGTCTTCTACTGCGAGGCCCTTATGTACCAACTTGGGCACAGGAGAGGTTGGGCACGTGGCCACTTTCTTGTTATTGCTTGTTTCAGTGTCTATAGGAAAACCCCGGGTTCCTCCTGTTTCGTTCCCTACTAGACACCTTTAGTCTCGTGAAATCACTTATTCTAGGTTTGGCTAAATTTACCTGTTTAACCCAGTGGGAATACTTAGCAAAAGACCTAGCCCTATTTTCAAATACAGATAGTCCTGAAACAGATGAGCTGGGGATAAGCATCTGCTCAATGACAGTTTCCTTTCTCACTGATATTTCCACAGAGGATTCATATTTCTCTTGACTCATCTCCTGGGAAAACTTCCAGGTATCACTTCAGTAGAAGAAAGTAAACGTAGAACCTTAAATAAAGGAGGTAGCTTCCAGCACCTGCTGTTTCCATCACGGATCTGGATGTCACAGAGCAAAGAACACACACATGCCTGGGTTAGTGGATTTACCTGTTTCTTCTGCCTGGGACGTGTTGCCCTGACCACAAACGGTGAGCTCACCTAGTGGATTATAAAAGCACCCTTGCTGCAGAAGCCGCAATCTTCAGGTCCATATTCAAGCCCTGCTAGCCCTCAAATTTCTACCCCACGCTTCTTGCACGCGTCACATTAGTAGATGCGTCTTAATCACCAGGCAGCTGACAAGACAAGCACCAGGTATGGTGTCAGAGGCCCTAGGAAGCTGCACTGTACTGATGCTTGGTATTAAGTCTTGAAATAAGGATGTATGAGTACCCCAGCTTTTGTTTTTCAAGATTGTTTTGGCTCCTCTGGGTCCCTTGCATTTCCATATGAATTTTAGGACCAGCTTGTCAATTTCTGCAAAAATCGGCTGCGATTTTGAGAGAAATAGCCTTCTCATCTGCAGCAGTTAGCTCAGGATCCCTGGTGGTAATTGCCCGAGGAAGGGCTGGGCTTAGTCTCAGCTTCCCAAATGCTTTTGGTAGAACAATATTTCCACAGCATGTTAAAATGTACTACAAACATAAAAAAGGTTCAACTGTGATGGGAAAAGTATCAATCTAAATAAAGCCAAAATGGCTTTTGGACTCAGTCTTCTGAGGCTTTAATTTATCATGTGCTCTGTAAATTCCTAAGGGTGACCCCCAAAGCTAATTGATTATTGGGCTTGCTTTCATTCTAGAAAGCACTACTGTCAATGGTAGAGTTTCCAGTATAGTTACAAGGACACATTAACCATTTACCACCCATTAGCTCATTTACAACTTGGCCTCACTGTGAGGAAGGTACTACTGTCATTGTCATTTGAGGAGATGAAGACCTGTAGTGGCTAGGTCACTTTCCCACTGTTGTAAGAGAGGAGAATGGGCAAAGCAGTACTTCTCAACTTTTCAGTCTGGGGACCCCTTTTACTCTGAAAAAGTCTTGAAGACCCCAAAAAGCTCTTGTTACATGGCTCATAACTATTCATATTTATTGTAGTAGATATTAAGAGAGAGACATTAAAATGGTTATCAATTAATTCATTTAAAAATAACAATATATATCCATTCACAAAAATAACACAATTTCTTGAAAAAATTAACATATTTTCCAAACAAAAATATTCAGTGAGCACAGTAGCCATATTTTACATGTCTTGCAAATCTCTTTAATGTCTGGCTTAATCAAAGACAGCAGGAGTCTCCTATCTACTTCTGCAATCAATGTGTTGTGTTGTGCTGTGCTGTTGAAGTGAAGGATATGAGGAAATTCCGGCCTCTCACAGATATGGACCTGGAAAAAGAAGGGGTATCATAATAGCCTTGGGCCCCCAGGGGTTCCTGAATGCATTTGGACAATAACTAGGGTAGAGAATTGGGCATGTTTTGTCCTTTAAAGAAACAAACCACTATTTTTTGAAATTTTCCCCATAATCGACATAAGCCTAATCAAGTATAAATCTCTATACATGGTCAGTAGACAATGATGGCTTAATGCCATTTTATGGAATTTTAGTGCTTCTGTATCAGGAAAAGCTACTTCATGCTGCTGCACTTTCTGATGGTACACATTTCATTTCCCCTCAACAACCCTCAGTTGACTGCCTTCCTGTTACAATAAAATCCAAACTCACTGGTATGGCATGAAATGCCCTCCACCATATGGCTTCAAATGATCTCATAGCCTATCCCTGCAATCCCAGGCGAAGGGTGAGCCTGGTAATTATTACTAGGACTAGTCCTAGGATCCTGCTAGCTAACACTTACAGGACAGCTTCGAAGTGCTGGACACTTTCTAAACACATACCACTCCCGATCTCACTGACTACTCACAGCCTCCTGTGAGGAAGGTACTATTGTCATTGCCGTTTGAGGATATGGGATCTTGTAGTGATTATGTAGCTTGCTAGCTCCAACTGTAGTAAGGAGAGAGCTGGGAATTGACCCTGACCATCCATGTAACCTCAAGATACACAGTTGTAGAACCCCAAGGGGGTGAATGCTGAGCTGCAGTGACAGATGAGGCTGTAATTCACTCTAAAGGGGAATTCCTTCCAAGAAGTCACTGCATTGGCAGGGTAAGGTCAAGACTGGAGATGGAGGGAGAGTGGAATTAGAGGTTAGGTGCAGTAGGCATTAGACGTGGGCAACACACAAGCACATAGGTGGTGATGGCGGCAGTGGTAGCAGCCACAGTGGGTCCCCCCATTGCCCCATTACCTGCTTCCTCCTTCTCTCCTTGCTGGGACTATGAAAGATAAGATACCAAATACATAGTTTTTTAATTCAGAATTTTTTCCCTTTTTTCTTTTTAGGAGGTACCAGGGATTGAACCTGGGGCCTCAGGCGTGGGAAGCAGGTACTTGTGTTTGTTCCTTTTAATTATAAATGCACATTTAAATTTTCGTGTCTATTGCAAAAAAAAATAAATTCATCAAACTGATTCCACATTTTTAAAAATTCTAGGTTCTCAATCATTTTTTTTTTTTTTTTTAAATAGGCACCAAGGATTGAACCCAGGACCTTATACATGGAAAGCAGACACTCAACCACTGGGCTACATAAGCTCCCCAATGAGAGTTGGTTTTTCCATTTGTTTGTTTTGGGGAGATACCAGGGATCAAACCCAGGACTTCATACATAGGAAGCAGGCACTCAACCACTTGAGCTACATATGCACCCCTAACTTCTCATTCTTCACTGCGAATTTCTTTCCCCAGAGATAAACACTTTTTAAATTAATATTTTAATTTCTGGTAGGTAATTTATGAGTTTAGAGTAGGATTTTAATTTCTACAAATAATTTAATCTCATTTGTCATTTTTAAAAAGCACTTTCTCGGTTCTTTTTAAAAATCTTCCAAACAAAATTTAAAATCATCTTTACTAGTTGTGAAAATAGCTAATATTTTGATATTGTTTTCTTGGATTGAATTTAACATATATAAATATACTTAGCAGTGACTGATACTATTTTATGTCTTCTCTTCATACCCAAGAACAAAGTAGTTATTTCCATATATTTAGATGTCTTCTCTTCTTATAAGGACATTATAAATTATATTAGGGGTCTCTCCTACTTCTACTCATCTTAATTTAACTAATTCTACTTGCTAATGTTAGTATTTTCCAAATCAGGTCACATTCTGATGTACGTTTTTTAGGTACCAGGACTGGGGATTGAGTCCAGGACCTCGTATGTGGGAAGCCAGCGCCCAACCACTGAGCCACATCGGCTCCCCTGAGTTAATTTTTTCATTTGTTTCCTGGTTATTTATTTGGGGGGCTTTTTTTTTTTTTTAAGGAGAAACCAGGAACTGAACCTAGGACCTCCCATGTGGGAAACAGGTGCTCAACCGCTTGTAGGGACAAAATTCAACTCATAACCTATATTTGGTGAAATATCTCTAAGAAAATGCCCTCAAAGCAATCATCGATTGTTGAGATTTATTTCTTGAATAATTACATATTTTGATATTTGGATACGGCAAATCTCTCTAGAATTATTCTTCTTCTTTATGATTTTTTAAAAACCTGTTTATTTTTCTAAATATGCTGTAGGATCATTTTGCAAAGTTAAAAATTAGTGGAATTTACATGGCGATTCAGAGAGCTGATTAATTTGGGAAGATTTGATCCTTCGTACCCTTCAGTTTTCTTTGCTAAGACATGGAATGTGTTTAGGCTTTTCTTTATAGGTCACCCTTGTGACTATTGTGAATGAACTCTTTCCTCCCTTACCTTCCCTGTCTAGATATTGCTTGGTAGATCTTAGCTACCATTCATTGAGCAGTTTTATGTTCTAGACTTTAATTAGAAAAATGTTGTGTATTAATCTAATTTAATCCTCAAAACACCCTTATTCAGAAGGCCTTATTGTTTCCATTTCATAGTTGGAGAACTAAGAGTTTGGTAACCTACCCAGATTTCATGCAGTCGGGCAGGATTTGGGCCTGGGCCTCTCCATCCTCCATCTCTTTAACCCTCCATGGTACAAGGGAAAAGCTTGTGAATTTTAAAAATTTATGTTAAGTCTACTGACTGAATTTTAGCATCTAGAGAAAAGTATACTTGAATTACAAATCAACATTCTTGATTCCCAGTGGCAGACTGTTGAATGGGTCCTCTACTGACATTTAAAAGAAAGAAAATTTCAGCAGAATTCATTAAAATATTAGAATTGATACTTACATATTAAACACCTTATTTTATTAAATGTAGCATAATATCTACCATAAAAATTATGTGGCATTTTCTTCTACCGGTGTTTTATTATTTAAAGATATTTCAGAACCCCCTAGAACTATTTCTACTCATATTTTTCTATTTTAGATAGATATCACACTGACATTGCATTAAAAAATCTATTTGTGTTGGGGAGCAGATGTGGCTCAAGCAGTTGAGCTCCCGCCTCCTACATGGGAGGTCCTGGGTTTGGTTCCTGGTGCCTCCTGAAGAACAAAAACAACAAGCAAAACAAATGAAAAAACCAACTCAGGGGAGCCGATTTGGCTTAGTGGTTGAGCACTGGCTTCCTGAATACGAGGTCCAGGGTTCAATCCGCGGCTCCCGGGCACCTCAAAAAAAAAAAAAACCAATTTGTGGTCATGGCCTAGAGAAGGGTCATTTGCTTCTTCTTGGGTCCCTGGAAACAAAAGTGAATGCCATTCTGCAGACATAAAGTTGTATCTGGAACTATTCTTGAGATGGAGTTTCTCAACAACAAAGCTCAACAGGCCAGAAAATGGAAAATAATTATGAAAGATTTAAAGGATGATATTATCAAATAATTGCTTGTGAAAAATGCTATATTGCTGAGTACAAAGTGAAGTACTTAGAAATGGGACCAAACCTTGTCATACTCTCACAGAGCTCTAAACTATACAAAAAGACAATTAGGAAGAGTTGAAGGAAAATAGGTCATATAAAATGTCATCCACCTCAAAATCTTGGGTTTTCCTTCAGTGCCTTGGGGTAGAGCAGAGTCCATGCAAAAATTGACTGTGATGCGAATATTCTCGCTGTCCTGATTTTGTGATCATCAGGATAGGCTAAACATTCGCTACATTAGAAACCATGCATGTGTCCCCAGACCTAGTTTTTCTCCCTAGGTCTGGTTTTTAGAATGCTGGTGATAAATTAAGCCTGATTTATTTTATGACCACCCTGTATGGGAAATAACTGTAACTCTAGGTATCTGGTCAACCTTAAGAGATTATAGCAGGGGGACGGATGTGGCTCAAACTGTTGGGGGTCTGTCTCCCATATGGAGGGAACTGGGTTCAATCTCTGGGACCTCCCAGTAAAAATAAAAAAAAGAAAAATATGGAAGGTGTGCGGGCCGCCAGGCCCCATGCACGGGTGTGCCATCAGGCCCCGCAAGTGGGTGCACTGCCAGTCCCTGTGTGCAGGTGAGCCCCCCAGGCCCCATGCACGGTCATGCCTCCAGGTCCTGCTGAGCCACACAGCAAGATGATGACATAACAGGAGAGTGACACAAGAGAGAGCCAAGACGAGACGCACCGAAAAACCAGGAACTAAGGTGGCGCAGGTGGTAGGATGCCTCTCTCCCACATAGGAGGTTCCAAGGACCAAATCCCAGTGAAGACAGGAGGAGAAGGATGAGAAGAGAGGGCAGGAAACAGACACAGAGAGTTGCCCAGCGAATGGACACAAAAACAGCAAAAACAGGGGGTGGGGGGAGGGTGGGTTAAAATGGATAAAAGTAAATAAATAAATAAATCCTTTAAAAAAAAAGTATAGGGGAATAAGATAAGGACTATGGTTAGTAGTAATACTTCGACGATGCTCTTTCATAATTTGTTAACAAATGTTTCACAACAATGCAAAGTATTTGTGGTGTGGTGATGTGTGGGAGCCCTGTATGATGTTATGTATGTTTGTTTTGTAAGTTCACAATGTTTACTGAACACTTATTGTTTATGTATGTTCATGTATGAATGATATACTTCAATAATTTGTCTTAAAAAATGTTTATTGTTCAAAAAAGGTATGCTTTCTTATGAATACTTCCATTGTAACCATGTTTTCTTTTGTTTTAATACATTAACAGAAAAAAAATTGACTGCAGTGATGACAGCCACTTCTGTGATGAAAATGAGAGCCATTGAGTGTAAATGTTGAAAAGATTGTACAAAGCATGGGACTGTATAACACAGGGCATCCAGTGGTGGTGGGTGAACTGTGGTTGACAAATATGAGAACATTCTCTCATGAACTATAACAAATACGTAATACTAACACAGGGTGTTAAAAATCGGACGGGCTGGGGGGAAACTTACGCAATGTAAGCTATGGGCTATAGTTAATAGTAATATATTGACAATGCTCTTTCCTAGTTTGTAACGTGTTTCACAACAACGCAAGGTGGTGGTGGTGGGGTGTCGAATGGGAGCTCTGTAGGATGATAAGCATGCTTGTTTGTAAGTTCACAACTTTTTCTATACACTTTTTGCTAATGTATGTTCATGTATGAATGGTATAACTCAATAAAATTTTATTTTAAAAAACTATGGATAATCACACCCACCTCACAAGGTTGTCTTAGAAAGTGCCAAATCTGGCTCTTGGCACATAGTGGGTGCTCAATAAAGCTCCTTCTCATCCTCCTCATTGCCATCACACATTGCAAATCCAGCCAGATTTAACAGAGCTTGGGACTATCAGCCCAGTAATAGTCATTTCAGAAAGGTACACAGTAGGTAATTTTACCTAAACCGCTGAGAGTGTAACCGAACATTAAAAATTAACAAATGATTATGATCACTGACTCATTATATAGATGCTTTCTTACATTCTATATTGTCCAAGAACCAAAAGAATATACCTGAAATTAGTTCACCGCACTAAACTGGAAGCCAGATGCTTCGATCTTTGACAAAGATTGTAACACCATCTAACCTTCATCTTCTGATTGTGTAAACCTCGTGACTGGCCCCCTCTCATACCCACCCCACCCCCAATACTGTTTTACAAGTCTGAAGTCTCATGATCACTAGACAGCCCCCTAGTGTTTATTAATAAAGGAACTTGAGTCAGACCAGGACTAACCCAGCCCAGATCCTAAACTCTTTTACTAGGCAAAGCTAGATTGAACCGAAATTGACCTGCCTGACATTGCGCAGTAACTTAACCCTAATCAGCCTGTGCATGCGCAAGCATTACTTCATCTCTAACCTCCTCGTCTCAGCCACTCTGCTCAGTAGCATAAACCAGCCTGTCTTTGGATTCTCTAAAG
Organism: Cabassous unicinctus; assembly: GCA_029593785.1. Classification (NCBI taxonomy): domain Eukaryota; kingdom Metazoa; phylum Chordata; class Mammalia; order Cingulata; family Chlamyphoridae; genus Cabassous; species Cabassous unicinctus. Next base: position 22,733 of record JAQZBX010010887.1, on the reverse strand, counting down.
CTATCACAATGACCGCCGTTCAGAGGGACAGACTCTGAGGCAGACTGGGCCATCTGATCTCCTGCTCCGCCTTTAGCAATGAACGCTCTCTTTGAAACCCCAGTCACTCAGGATTTGGTCAGTTGAGCACATTCGGGAGAGAACACCCCACTTTACTCAATGAGAACATGGGGGCTCCGTTGAGACCAAGTGTCCCTGAGGAATAAGGAGTCGTAGTTCTGGAGGCCCAGCAGGACAGGTAAGCGCGACAATGGGGCCTGATGCAGCCCTGGACCAGCTCATCTAGAGGCTGGGCGGTCGGTTTCGCCCTGCCCTGCCAGCCCTTCAGGATCATCTGCACTTCAAAAAGCTTCAGAGGGAGAACGAGTTCCAGTTCCCATGCGGACATTTTACTAGGTGAGCGGGTCACCAAGGTAGAATTGTATGGGGAAGTTCGTACGGGGGTTTCGAGGCCCTGGGACCTGGTTTTTGAGGCCCTGGCTCCCGCTTCCAGAACGACCCCCCTTGCGCTGACCTCTGCACCTCTCTGGGTGCTGAGTATCATTCTGTCCAGTGTTTGAGGACCTGACCTGCGTCTGTCTATTGAGTATACACCTGCAAAGAAGTAATGCAGCAATTCACTGGCACTTCATAAAAGTTTTAATGTCTGTTTAATTATTAATTGGTGTGTTACTGCATTTGTATTGTTCAAGTGTTCCTAAGTGGTTACTGGTTACTGAAATTCTCTCAATGGGAAATTCTAATTCTACTAGCATCCCTGAATGTCACCCTTTTGGCTGTATTTTGAAAAAAATGGAAAAATTTTAGTCACACATCATGAAAAAGCAGGAATTGGTGTATCTTTGTGGCAAGCGGGTAAAATAAGTTGGATTGAAGGAGAGCAGGGAAGGCTTAAATAGTAGCTGAGGAGAAGGCTGAGCCAAACCTTGGGAAAGATGGGCTTTACCATGCCTGCTGCTAGGAGACAAGAATTGAGGGGGAAGGAGCTCTGGAGAAGTCCCAGGTGTAGTTTCAAGATGGCACAGGTTGTCCGTGACATTCTCCCAGGTTGGTTTTTATGTCCCTTTCATACTCCCATTTCTCTTCCCCACAGCCTAGGGCTCTTGCAAGCCCTTTTGAGCTCCCTGGGAAGCCCACTATTATAAAGAGTCACAGTGTCCCCATGCCCCTTTCCCAGAACCCATCTTCTCAGCTGAGACTCCAGGCAACCAGGAGTCGGTAGGCAAGCTTTCTGGTGCAGCCCTCGTACCTATGGGTCTCTTCCAAGCATTGCCTGCATGTCTTTGTATTTATTGCCTTCTTCCCTTCCTGCAGGGGAAAAAGTGGACTGCTGGATTATGAAAGAAAATAGCTCACATGACCACAAATTGTCCTATGTATTTATTGGCAGCTTTGGTAAGTATCAAGCAAGTATCTGAACCCAGCAACAGGGCCATTCCGGCAGGAATTTCTGCTCACAAAAGGAGAACACTGACTCCAGGATGGCTGACTTTTTCTCATAGTTTATTTCCAGGCCATTTGCACGTCCTTGCCAAGGATCCAAACAATTTCAGTCACTACTATTCACTGGGGTCCCAAACATGATAAACCCTGTCAACTGTATCCAGACCAGCTGGGCAATATCTGTTCTAAAGCTGGTTTTATTGTGGTATAGAAAATGTTCACTGGGATCCAGGCTTGGGAAGCATGTGAATTTATGACAGAACACATCATGTCGTTCACCTCAAAATCTTGGGTTTTGCTTCATTGCCTTGGGCTAGAGTAGAGTCCATGCTCAGAGGCTGCAAGGTTGACTGTGATCAGCCTAGAGCCTGGTTACAGGGCTCACATCATTTGGTTCCTCTGCACGTGCCTCCTCTGGATTCTGACTCGTAGCAGAATTCCTTAGCATTTGGCTGAGTAGATAATGCTGATGCTTCTCATCAGGAAAATGCCAGCAATCACTGCAAAGCAGCTCCCATAAACTAAGAACTGGAGAAACACAAATGGAATGTATTAGCCATATAGGAAATTGACCATCTCTGTCACTGATGATACCCGATGCTGTTGGTTGGCTTGGATTATGGGGAAACTGAGACCAAGGGTCCTAACATCAGTCATTTGGATATGCACAACATATTCTTCTCCCACCTTAGAAAACCCAGGTCTAAAGGTGTACCAATGCAGTGACTAAAGAGTATGCACTTTCGAGGCAGGGTGCTTGGGTTTGCATCCTAGCTATTATCAACAATGAATGACAGAAAAATTACAGTTCTATGTGGCCATCTTTGAAAAACAGCATAAAGCTACATGCCACACCTCCATGAATGAATTTTAGATGCTGAAATGACTTCTAGCCTGCCTTAGCTCCCTTTTTTCAGATCCACACATAAAACATGAAATGGGGCAAACTTTAGTCACTTGTTGGAGGAGGAAGGATGGTACAGAGTTCTGTGGGCATACACCCTTCTGAGTAGAAAACTCAAGAAACCTCAGAACTGGATGGTGACAGGAAGAGGACACATGTATAGGTGCAGAGGTGAGAAGGTTACCTGATGAGGCTTTAGGAGCCAAAAGTCAAGGTTGGCCCGGCTGTGATTACTGTGCGACAGCCACTTGGCACATATAACGCTAAAGAAGGAAGTGCTTCTTTCCGAGTTTGCCTAGCCAAGGAATTCTTCAAGAAATTTCAGTGCTGGCAATGGAAAGGTTGAACAGTCTTGGAGAGCTGACCTCATTACTCTACACTCCCACCAGTGACTTCAGCAGGAAAACAGAAGTTTGTAACTTACCTGAATGCTGATTGGCCCCACCCCCCATCCAACATAATCATAGTTAGGATGGTCTGGATCACCAAGGCAACGAAGGTGTTGATGCCAAACACCGGGGCGTAGCGTTCCACGGTCAGGTGCCCTGCGATCTGAAATCTACCTGGAAGCATCTGGTCAGTATTAGAACAAGAAGATATATGGGGTTTTTCTTTTCTTGAAAGATAGAAACTGAAGAGAAAGCAGTGTTCTCTTAAGAGCACCTCTTGTCTAAATTTCCTACAGTATTTAGAGGCAAAGAAAGAGAATTAAAAGTACAGTTACAGCTTGACTCTTTTGAGTTATTCCTTGGCAAAATCCCTGAACTATGTGATAGAATGCTTCCAGAAAGTAAACTTAAATGTTCTAAGTTCCTGTAGCTTGAGAGTATCACATGCTAGCCAACTTTAGATACTGTTTTGCTGTAAGTTTTTATGACAATGCAAGCATTACCCAATCTGAGGAATTTTGGGGAGAGTTATTCATTTTCCTTTCAATTGTCTGAATAATTCTTTGGAAAAGCGAGTATGTAATTCCTAGTATAATTGAGAGATTCTTTCATTGATTTATTTAGCCTTCTTTCGTGGAATGCAGGAAAAGGCTCTGGGTTCTGAATCTATTTAAAATGATGGGAGAAGGAAATAATTAATAATGCAACTTCAGAACATCCTCACATTCAAAAGCGGATGTCAGAAACGTGATTTTGATTCATCTAGTTGAGCTATTTCCATGAAGAAAATTAACTCGCCAACAGAATACCCTCCAATTTCATCTCCTGTCTTTGCCTCATGATGTCTTCGGTTCATATATTTCTTCATTTTTTCCCATTGCTTATCAGATCAAAGGTTTTTCACAAATTTAAAGCCTACAATATTCGATACCATTTTTGTCTCTCCTTCTTTCCTGCCATTTGAAATACACATGTTTCTTTTTATTGATTAGTACCATAGCTCACTTCCTGTCATCTCTTTGGCTGCCCATACATAGAACTGAATGTTTAAAAAGACCCTCTGAAGTTTGGGGTTTCTATGATCTTTCCCATTGCTTTTTTTTTAGTATCTAACTTTTTTTATACATGATTTTTTCAGGAATTATTGTCTCACACAAATGCTGTACCTAGGATTACTTAAGCCAGGAATTGAATTTTGTGATGAAAATAAATCTAATCATTCAAAATTGGATTATGTCACATCTTATTATGGCAAATGGCTTACAATAATGAAAACTGGTAATATATCATTCTTTCAGTTTATAAACGTACTTTTTTTTAATCTTATAAAGGAATGGCATTTGGTTTTTAATAAGTTTATTACCTTATATATGAGATTGTTTATTTCTTAAATACATCTTTTTTCTCTTTACATTTGAATTTTTATCATTATTTTTATTTTTTAAAAAAGCTTTAGATTACATAAATGTTGCATTGAAAATATAAGGGATTCCTATATACCCTACCCTCTCCCCTCCTACCCTTTACCACATTAACAACATCTTTCACTAGTATGGTACATTTGTTACATTGATGAACACATATTGAAGCATTGCTTCTAACCATGGTCTATAGAGATACATTATGGTTTACACTTTGTACCACACAATTTTATAGGTTTTGACAAAATGTATAATGGCCTCTATCCATCATTGCAATGTAATGCAGAACAATTCCAATGTCCCCAAAATGCCACATGTTACACCTATTCTTTCCTCTCCCTATCCTCAGAACCCCTGGTGACCACTGCCTTTATATCAATATTACAAGTTCTTCCATTACTAGAATAATCGTATGTCTACTTTATTCCACAGTTGCATTCCCCCCTTATGTTTGCTCATTCCTCAGTCTTGAGGATTTTTGGATGGTGATGCCCACTCTGCTTCCAATTGAGAGGGGACTTAGATTCAATGGGACAGATGGATGGAATTGTCTTGCTTGCAATTGTAGATACTCTCTGTTTTCTTTTTGGTATGCGTGTTGTCCATTATTGTCCTTTTGTTAGTTGTCCTAGGCAAGTCCAATGAACTGTAGAGTAGGTGTTGTCTACAACTCTGCTGAGATTCAGGGCTCTATCAACATTATGGACAGCCAGAAGATTTAAGTCTCTGGGACACATATTTAATGGTTATAGTGCTAATTGTAGGTTCAGATACAAAGGGCATAAGAGCCATGTGTAGGAAAATTGTAAAGGAGTCTAACCAAGATACATTGGGGGTGTAGGTAAAGCCCCACTGAAAGGGTGTTAAATTCCTGGGATTGTCTGACCTGCTTATAGTGTCTAAATGTCTCTAGAGCCCCCATGAGCACCCCTGCTTGAGGCACTCTTTACTGTTGCAATCAGGGAGATTCCCTTGAGACCGTGTATAAGTGTAACCTCTGGAATGACCTCCCAACTCACTTTGAAATCTCTTAGCCATAAAAACTCATTTGTATTTAATATTTCCCCCTTTTGGTCAAGGTCTTTTTCCAAATTTATCACTAGTTGGCACTTGGTAATAATCCCTCGGTGCCAGGTAGGCTCATCCCCAGGAGTCATGTCCCATGCCAGGGGGAAAGTAGTGAGTTTATATGCTGAGTTTGGCTCAGAGAGAGGCCACATTTAAGCAACAAGGAGACTTTCAGGAGATAACTCTCAGGCAATCTATAATACTAGGCTAAGTTTCAGTTTCACAAGAATGAGGCTCATAAATACAAGTATCACTATCAAGGGCATAGTATAATTGGTCTGTCCTCCTTCACTAGGCACTGCCCATGTACTCTAAGGATTCTTGCTACTCTATTAGAGAATGTAGCAGGACTCCCCAGGATGGTAATTCAATATTCTTTTGGTTTTTGTGTAGGTCCCCACCCACCAAGACAACACCCCATGACCACTTGAACACATTCATATTCCATAAAGGCATACCCCAGGTGCACCCTTCCCCACATATCCTCCCACCACCAACACCCTGCACCAGTGATCCTCCCCTGCCACAATTGTGATCCCTCTACAATCCAAAACCACCCAAAAACAAAGCCCCCCAAAAATAAAAATAATAAAAAATGGGAAGCAGCTGTGGCTTAATTGGTTAGGCTCCTGTTGACCATATGGGAGGCCCCGGGTTTGATTCCCAGGACATCCTGGCGAAAGCAAGCTGGCCCGTGCAGCACGGTGAGCTGGCACAGCAAGATGACACAACAAAGGGAGACAAGCAGACACAGAAAAAATGCAAAAAAGCAAATGGACACAGCGAGCACAAGCAGCAAGGGGGAGTATAAATAAATAAAAATAATAATAATAATAATAAATAAATCTTTTAAAATAAATAAATAAAAATAAAAATAATTTAAAAATACAAAAAACAAAATTTTTGGCATTGTGTCTATCTTTCATCACCATGAGATCTTTTATGTACAGTGAATATTTCTTCTGTATGTTCTACCAATGTCTTATTTTTTTCACTTTATTTCCAAAGAAGCTTTAATTTACAGAAAAGTCACATAGAAAATATAGGGGATTCACACATACTCCACCCCCTCCGCCTTTCACATATTCCCCTGTTAATAACATCTTACATGAGTATGGTACATTTGTTACAATTAATGAACAAATACTGAAGCATTGCCACTAACCATGGTCAATGGTTTACATTATGGTTTACATTTTGCACTGTACACTTTTATAGCTTTTGACAAAATGTATGATGGTTTGTATCCATCATTGAAAGACAATGCAGAACAATTCCAATGCACTAAAAATGTCCTAAGTTCCATCTAGTCTTCCTTCCCCTTCCCCTCAGAACCTATGGTAACCACTAAGTTTCAATTTTTGAAAAATGAGGTTCATAGTTACATGCATTACCATTGAGGGCTTGACATACTGGTCTGTTTTCTTTTATTATGTTCTCGAGGGATTCTTGCTCCTCTAATTGAGACCATTGCAGGACTCCCCAGGATGGGAGTTCAATATTTTCTTGTTTATTGTATGGGTCTCCACCCACTGAGATAATACCCTATGACAAGAGGAACACTTTCTTATTCCATAGAAGTCTGCCCCAGGTATGCCGTATCCCACATATACCCCAACCCCTGCACCAGTAACCCTCTCCTGCCTATTTGCCAAGAGAACATTCCCACCGTTGTAGTTTTAATCACAGACATACAAATCCCCAGAGTTCACCTGCTCCTTCCTCCAGCTCTCCCCCCAGTTCCACGGGTATTCCAACCCAACACCCTCACCCTACTCAACCTCACATTCCACCATGGATTCCATCCATCCCAATCACATCAATGTACCACTATCCACCCCAATCACATCAATGTACCCATCACAAAAATGCAAGGTCTTGGTAGGTGGGGTGTCGTATGGGAGCTCTGTATGATGATATGCATGTCTGTTTTGCAAGTTCACAACCTTTTCTATACACTTTTTGCTTATGTATGCTCATGTATGAATGATATAATTCAATAAAATTTTGTTTTAAAAAATTGTGGATAATCTTACCCACCTCACCAGGTTGTCTTGGGAAGTGTCAAATCTGGCTCTTGGCATATAATGGCTGCTCAATAAATCTTCCTTCTCATACTACTCATTGCCATCACATGTTGCAAATTTAACCAGAATTAACAGAGCAGGGGACTACCAGCCCAATGATAGTAATTTCAGAAAGGTACACGGTAGATAATTTCATCTAAACCACTGAGAGTGTAACTGAGCATTAAGAATTAACTATTGATTATGATTACTCTCATTATATAGATGCCTATTTACTCTCTAATATATAGTGAAAGAGCCAAAAGTATATACTGAAAATTACTTCAACTTGCTAAACTGGGACCCAGATGCCTTGATCTTTGACAGTGATTATAAAACTTTATACAGCATAAACTTTATCTTGTGATTGTAAAAACATTGTGACTGGCCCCCTCTTGTATCCACTCCCCATACTGTTTTACAAGTTTGAAGTCTCATGATCACTGGACAGCCCTCAAATGTTTATTAGTGAAGGAACTTAAGTCAGTCCAGAACTAACCCAGCCCAATTTCTAAACTTTTTTACTAGACAAAGCTACAGCGAATCAAAATTGGACTGCCTGACATTGCGCAGTAACGTAACCCTAATCAATTTGTGCATTCTCAATCATTACCTCATCTCTAATTCCTCGTCTCTAGCCACTCTGCTCATTAGCATAAACCAGGCTGTCTTTGGACACTCTAAAACTATCAGAACAATTGCAGTTCAGAGGCAGATTTTGAAGCCCACTGGGCCATCTGATCTCCGCAATGAACTCTTTCTCTCTTTGAAACCCCGGTGAAAAAGGAATTGATCGATTGAGTGCATCAGGGAAAGAACCACCTGCTTTTGCTCGATGACAATATGGGGACTCTGGTGCGACCACACATCCCTGAGAAATAAGGAATATGACTGCCCAAAGCTCTGGAGGCCCCGCAGGACAGATAAGCACGATAATCAGCCTTTTGCGGCCCTGAAGCCAGTTCATCTAGAGGCTGGGTGGTCGGTTTCGCCCTGCCATGCTGGCACTCCAGGATCATCAGCACTTCAAAAAGCTTCAAAGGGAGAACAAGTTCCAATTCTGATCTGAGCATCTGACTAGGTGAGTGGGTTGCCAAGGTCACTTTGAATGGGGAAGTTATACAGGTTTCGAGGCCCTGGTTCCCGCTTCTGGAATGATTCCCCTTGCTCTGACCTCTGCACCTCTCTGGTTCCTGAGAACCATTCTTTCCAGGCTTCAGATCCCTGATCTGAGTCTCTCTGTTGAGTATTTGCCTGCAATTTAGGTAATGCAGTAATTCATTGGCACTTAATAAAAGTGTTTAATGTCTGTTTAATTGTTAATTGATGTGTTACTGCATTTGTATTGTTCAAGTATTCCTAAGTCGTACTGATTACTGAAATTCTTTAAAGGGAAATTTTTCTCCTAATTCTACTAGAATTCCTGATTGCTACCCTTTGGATGTATTTTTTAAAACACTGGAAAATTTTACTCATGAGCCTATGAAAAAGCAGGAATTAGTGTATCTCTGTGGCAATTACATAAAATAACTTGGATCAAAAAAGAACAGTGAAGGCTTTCAAAGAGAAGCTGAGGAGAGGGCTGAGCCAAAACTTAGGAAAGATGCCCTTTTCCCTGCCAGTCTCTAGAAGACAGGAATTGAAGGGAAGGAGCTCCAGATAAGTCCCAGCTGAAAGTTTCAAAATGGCGCAGATTGTCCGTGGCATTCTCCCCAGTTGGTTTTTATGCCCCTTTCCTCCTCCGCTTTCACTTCCCCACAGACTAGGGCTCCTGGAATCCCTTTTGTGCTGCTTGGATGCCCAATATTTTTAAGTGACCCAAGGTCACCATTCCCCTTCCCCAGAAAGCCTGTCTTCTCAGCAGTGGTTTCGGGCAGCCAGGAGTAGGTAGGCAAGCTTTGTGGTCCAGCACTCTCACCTCACTCTTCTATGAGCATTGCCCGTGCGCCTCCTCATGTACTCCCTTTTTCCCTTCCTGAGGCAGGAAGTCGGAATGCTGGACTACGGTGAGTACCATAGCAGCGTGGATTTGATATGTCTTTTTTTGCTTTTTTACCACAGAGAAGAGAAGGCATAGAGCAGTGATTCCCAAACTTCATAGTCTGGGGACCTCTGTATACTCTAAAAAAGTCTTGAAGACCACAAAAAGCTTTGTTATATGGCTCATAACTATTGATATCAGTTATATTAGATAGTAACACAGACTTTAAAAATATTTCATTATTAATTCATTTAATGATAACAATATAAGTCCTTTGCATGTTCACAAACATAACACAATTTTGTTGGAAAAATAAGAAATTTTCAAAAACAAAAATATTTAGTGAGCATAGTAGCCATGCTTTATTTTTTTTTGAAAATCTCTTTATTATCTGTTTTAATCAAAGAAAGCCGGATCATCATATCTACTTATGCAATCAGGGTGTTGCACTGTGTTGTTGTGGTGAAGTACATAAGGAACATATGGCCTTACACAGATAGGGAGTTGAAAAACAAGGCGCATCATAAAGCCCCTAGGGGCCCTCCAACCACACTCAGACAATCACTAGTATAGAGAATTGGGAACATTTTGTTCTGGAAGCAAACATAGTTCAATTTTCCAAAAATTTTCCCACTGTTGACTTCAGCTTCAAGTATAAACCTCTATATATGGTCAGTAGATCGTATAATGATGGCTTAATGAGATTTTATGGAATTTTAGTGGTTCTGTTTCAGGAAAAGCTATCTCATGCTTCTGAGCTTTCTGATGGTGCCCAACTTGTCCTCCTCAATAGCCCTCAGTTGATCACCTTTGTGTTTAAATACAGTCCAGACTCACGGTATGGCATGAGATGCCCTCCACTATCAGTATATTACTCAGGGTTCTCTAGGGAAACAGAACCGACAGGAGATACTTGTAAGTAGTATGAGATTTTATAAAATTGTCTCACATAACCAAGGGGATGCACGAGTCCAAATTCCATAGGGCAGACTGCAGGCCAAGAACTCCAATGAAAGTCCTCGATGATTTCCCCAGAAGAAGCTGGCTGTCTGAAATAGAGATGGGAATTCTGTCTTCTGACTGCTGAAACCATCCCTTCTCCTTTTAAGGTCTTCATCTGATTGGATAAGAAATCTCTCATTGTAGAAGGCAATCTCCTCAGTCGATTGTAGGTGTAATTAGCCAATATGCAATCAACTCACTGATGATTTGAGTCTAAGAAATGTCCTCACAGTAACAATTAGGCCAGTGTTTCTCGACCAAACAACTGGACACCATTACCTGGCCAAGTTTACAAACAAGCCTAACCATCACAGGCCACCCCTGTCAACTTGGAAGTCATATACATCCCTTTAACCATACTTAATCTCTAAATAATAACAATAACAGACCTATTTTTCACCTAGCAATACTGAATTGTCCTGAGTACAACTGGAAACACACTAAATCCCTCCAGAATAGAGTGGTAATATTCACTCTCAGTGGTGCCACACCCATTTCCACCCCTTGATTCCTGGACCCATGAATTCTGGCTATGGGAGGAACAGCCCTATAGAGTGGATGCTGATTTACAGCATGCACAACCTCCTGGAGAACATTGCCCCAGCCTTGCAAGGTATTGCCACCATAATTGAGCCTTCAAAAGACCATTCCAACCTTCTATCAATCCAGCTGCTTCAGGATAATGGGAAACGTGGTCAAGACCAGTGAATTCAATGAGCTTGTGCCCATTCCCGCATATCATTTTTTGTGAAGTGGTTTCCTTGATCAGAAGCAATGCTGTGTGGAATATCATGACAGTGGAAAATGCATTCTGTAAGTCCACGGATGGTAGTTTTGGCAGAAGCATTGCATGCAGGGAAGGCAATCCCATATCTGGAGTGTGTGTCTATCCAAGTTAGAACAAATTGCTGCCTCTTCCATAATGGAAGTGGTCCAATGTAATCAACCTGCCACCAGGTAGCAGGCTGGTCACCTCAGGGAATGGTGCCATATAGAGGACTGAGTGTGGGTCTCTGCTGCTGGCATATTGGGCACCCAGCAGTGGCTGTAGCCAGGTTGGTCTTGGTGAGGGGAAGCCTATGTTGCTGAGCCCACAAATAACCTCCATCCCTACCACCATGGCCACTTTGTTCATGAGCCCAATGACAGGAATGGCCAGGGAAAGAGGCTGACTGGTATTCACAGAACAGGTCATCTTATCCACTAGATTATTAAAATGCTCCTCTGCTGTAGTCACCCCGTGGTGAGCATTCACGTGGGACACAATTATCTAAATGATTTTGCCCACTCAGAAACGTCTCTCCACACACTTCTTCCCCAGATCAATTAGTCACCAATTTTCCAACTGGGTTCCTTCTATGTCCCTGACCAGTCAGCCAAACCATTGGTGACAGCTCATGAATCAGTGTACCAGTGCACCTCCAGCCATTTCTCTTCCCAAGCAAAATAAACAACAATGTGCACTGCTCAAAGTTATGCCCACTGGGAGGATTTCCCCTCAGAACATTCCTTCAAGGATGTTCTAGAAAGGGGCTGTAGTGCTGCAGCTGTCCACTTTCTGGTGGTACCTGCATATCATGCAGAACCATCTGCAAAGCCAGTCCAAGTTTTCTCTTCCTCAGTTAATTGATTGTAAGGGAATCCCCAAGAGGCCATAACTGTGGGCCGGGAAAGAGGAGGTAATGTGGCAGGAGTGGGAACCATGGGCATTTGGACCACTTCCTCATGTAACTTCCTTGTGTCTCCAGGACCCACTCCAGCCCTAAATCATATATGCCTCTTCCATTTTATGATGGAGTACTGCTGTGCATGCCAACTTTACGGTTTGGTGGATTAGACAATATCTAGCTCATGATAGGCAACTCAGGTCTTACAGTAACTTGGTGGCCCATGATTAAGCTTTCAGACTCTACAAAGGCACGGTAGCAGTCAAAAAGCTGTTTCTCAAAAGGAGAGTTGTTCTGTGCAGTGGATGGCAAGGCTTTGCTCCAAAATCCTAAGGGTCGGCATTGTGATTTTCCAATAGGAGCTTGCCAAAGTTTCCTGACAGCATTTCTGTTTACCACTGACACTTCAGAAGTATTGGATCTGTTGGATCATATGGCCCAAGTGACAGAGCAGCTTGCACAGCAGCCTGCACCTGTCTCAGAACCTCCTCCTGTTCCAGTCCCCATTCAAAACTATTTTCTTCTTACTTTTAAATAAATGATAAGCTACTATATTCGTTATTACTTTGGCTCTTGTCTTTTTCCCACTGAATAAAATACTTTATAGCTCTTTCTGTATCACTATGGAATGATCTTCATTTTTCATTAGTGAGTATTAGTACAGATGACTAGATGGATACACCATAACACATTCTCCCTGTCCCCTTTCAATGAAATTTGAATTGTTTCCAATACTTTGTTCTTGGAAACAATACTGTAATGAAAAACTTTGTATATATGTCATTTCTCATGCATGGAAGTATATCTGGAGTATATATTTCTACCACAGAAATTGATAGGTGGATAGACACATACATTTGTAATTTGGAGAGGGCCAAATATTTCTTCATAATAATAACACTAATTTCTAAAATCCCCATGTGCATTAAGGACTAATTCAGAATTTTTTATTCATTCCATTAGACTGTCTGTTCATGATCTCACTATGTTCCTATCATGAACTATCAGTTTACAAAAGAATTTCTTCTCTACAAATAACTTAATCTCATTTGCCACTTTTAAGAAGCATTTTCTTGCTTCTTAAAAAAAATTTTCCAAATAAAATTTAGAATCACTAGTTCTGAAAATAATAAATAGGCTGTGTTTTTTTCTGGAATTGGCTTGAGCTTATATAAATTTATTTAGCTGTGCCTGACACTTTTCCTACATGTTTTCTTCCTACCCAAGAACACGGTAGGTAATTCCATATATTAAGCCATCATCTCTTCTTATGAGGATATCTGTGAAAGTGGACTGCTGGTCTGTAATCCTATTCAGTTTGGGGTTTTTTTTTTAACCACTTAAAAGTTTATTTCACATGATTTGCAGCATGAACATGAAGTGTGCTTTCTTGGGAAACAAAGAACTTTGTCCCAGTTCACATTATAAATTAAGACACAACTATAGAATCGAGTTAGAAACAATATTTATAGAAGTCCATATGAATTCTCACATACATAAATATCCATGGAAACTGGTTGTTTGTATACACGGTGAGGGGTAGGTAGTCTCTTTGGTTTTCCTTCTGTATGATTTTTTTTTAAAAGTAATGCTCCCCTCTCAATTAGAGGTGGAGTGGACATCACCATCCCAGAATCCCAGGACTGGGGAATGAACTATGGACTAGTGAGGACTTGATGGTATTCTACTATAGACTTATTGTGATTCCAGCAATGGAAGAAACTACAACATTGATATGGAGGCAGTGGCCACTGGAGGCTCTGAGGGCAGGGAGAGGGAAAAGCAGGTGTAATATGGGGGCATTTTCGGGACCTGGAAATTGTCCTGAATGACATTGCAACGACAGATATAGGCCATTATATACCTTCCCATAACCTACAGAATTGTATGGGAAAGAGTGTAAACAAACAATGTAAACTATAATCCATGCTCAGTGACAATGCCCCAAAATGTGCTTATCAATTGTAATGAATGTACCTCACTAATGAAGGATGTTGTTTATGTGGGAAAATGTGGGAGGTGTGGGAGGTGGGGCATATGAAGATCCCTATATTTTTAATATAACATTTATGTAATCTAAGTATCTTTAAAAAAATTTTTTAATCTTAAAAAAAAAAGTAATGCTGATTTAATTTATACCTTAGCACAACCATTTTATAGTAGGCCTTTCCATATGTACATATTCAAATAAAAAAGATATTATTCAATAAGGCTATCTCAAAAACATACAGAGACAAATTTTACATTTTTTACTTTGTGCTCCTTTTTCTAAAAAAAATTAAAAACCAGTAACCATCACATCAAAGACCTAAAAGCATAATACAAAGGTAATTTTAAAACATTACCTTCATATTAATGGAATGCTATTCCAATAAATGCAACAACTCTCCACATTTTAATGAATACTTTTTCAACAAATCCTTTCATTCAATAAATAGTGGCTAGGTACTCTGCTGGGTACTTAGAACTTGACCACAGAGATGATTAAAATATAGATGCTTCTGAGCGTTGAGGCCTAAAAATAAATTTTATATATACTATTAAAATTTTGATGGTAAATTGTTTTACTGAATGAAAAAATTACAAAAATTCTGTTGAAAAACTAGTTTCAATAAAATTCTAATAACATTTGTTAGAAATGAAATTACCAGGACCCATGCTAAAGGAGATGCACACCAGGTTGCCATCAACCAGAACGATGGTCCCTTGGGAATATGGCAGCAGGGATAAGACAGGTGGTGTCCACCCTGGTTGCTTAGAGAAGCATCTCAAAGGGTTTTCATTTCAACCTGAATCTTTGGTGAAAGGAGGTCTAGCTCCATCTCTGCCGCTGCACCTATGGCTTCTGTGGTTTTCAGGAACTAGACCAATAGAGATTCCAAGCACCACCGCTGGAGTTGGATGCCTGAATTTGATCTTGGTTCCACGATTTACTCTCTGCAGGGCCTTAGGCAAGTTTCCTAATAACTCAGAAGTTCATTTTCCTCATATGGACAATAAGGAGGGGGGTCATATCAATATCTGTATCCTAAGGTTGTTGTGAAGATTACCTGAGTGAAGTCACACGAAGTGTCTGGAACAGAGCCTGGCACACAGGGCTTGGTTGGAGTTGACAGACCGATTGCTGTTTGTATGTGCTCCATACCAGACACTTTTGAGTATCAGCAGAGGTGGTTCATGAGCTGCATAGGGCTCAAAGATCGCCAGTGTTTCCCTGTACAGACCAAGAACAAGTTAGAAGTTTCATATAAAAATCCAGGTTTGTGACTTTTCTAGAAAAATCAGAATGCTGCTGTGCAGGAGATAACCAGCTGCCCATAGCAGAATTCAGCTGTTCATTCCCAACCACTTGGAACTACTTCACTTGGGATTTGTCATAGCTGTTATCTTTTCTACCCATCAACTTCATTGGTTTATGTAGAATATCCGCCTGTACACACTTGTGCTTCCAACCTTGGTGTGCAATGATGCTGAAAATAAACGTGGTCCAGGCCTCACAGGGCTCAGGGACTGCTGTCCTAGAATAGAATGCAGAATGAGATGGATGCCTGTCTAAAGAGACCCTTTATCTAGAGAACCCTGTAAATCTTGCTGGGTTGTAGAAAGAGTTATCCACAACCTTGCTACGCCAAGTGCCTTCACGGAGGACCCAATGGAAATGAAGAGCCTCAGGCCCTAGCCCAGACCTGCTTTAGAGAAAGCTGCATTTTAAGGAGAGCTCCGGGTATGCACAGGAAAGTCTGAAAGCACTGCTCTAGACTTCAGGGGCCCCGGGGATAGATGAGGCTGTCGACCACGCTGAAGTTGAAGAAGGGGCTGCCTCGGCCCTGCTGGCACTGGCAGGGTAAGGCTGAAAAGGGAAGATGCCTGGCTGCTATGCCACTGCTGTTGCTAAGCTGCAGGTGTCCGGCGAGACTTGGAGATAAGGTGGGAAGGGGGTGGGGGAGGGGGAAGATCCGCAGCTGGACCCGCTGCATCCACAGGTGGTGGCTGCCAATTCCAGGGCGAGCTCCTGGGGTCGCCTTCTGCTGCTGACACTTAAGGTGCTGGGGCTGCTGAACAGGAAGGGGAGGAGCTCGGGGGCTGGGAGGCCTTAGCAAAGAGGAGGGGCTGTCGCTTCTGACTTGACGCCCCCTCCGCCGCCCGTCCTGGGGAGAGCCCGTCTTCTCACTTAGATGTCCCCGTGGCCATCGTGCAGCTGCCGCTGGCCTCAGCCTGGAGCTTTCGCGCACTGCGGAAGTTCCCATTTTCAAACATCTCGCAGTTTGGATCCTATGCGCTGGTGGAAGCCGAAGCTGTCGGCCCAGAACTGACAAGGCTGAGCCTGAGCGTGCGCTCGGGCGCGCTCTGGATGGCGACAGCGACGGCGATGAGCGCGGAGCCCAGACGGGCGAGCGCAGCAGCTACCTGAGATCCTCGCGGCTGCCCGGGGACAGCCAGCTCTGCCCCCCAGTCGGCCCGGGCCCCGCGGGCGAGGCGGGCGAGGCGGGCGCGGGCTGCGCGAAGGGCCGCGGGGCGCAGCCAAGGTGTCGGCTGCGGCGGGCGTCTGCGGGGAGCGCCCGGCAGAGCCCGCGTGGGACGGCGAGCGCGGGCGAGTCTCCACAGGTAGCGGCTGGCGGGGGCGGGCGGCGGCGGAGTGGTCGGCCAGCCGGGGGGCGCCCTGGCAGCCGGGGGCGCGCCCGAAGTGGCGACGGCCGGGGGCAAGGGGGGCTCTGAAGACGCGACGAAGTTGTGGCCGCAGCGGGGGGCCCTGTCCGCGGCCTTGGCCGCAGCGGGCAGGGGCGAGCCGGGCTGCAGAGCATCCCTTAGGGGCACAGCCCCGAGGCCCGCCTCCGCCCTACCTGGGAGCCGCTGTACGAGCCTCCGGACGCAGGTGGAGCGGGTGAGCCTACTCAACTTCATTTAACTATTTCTACTTGCTAATGAGCCTGTTTCCCCATAAGGTCACAATCCAATGTACCTCTGTAGGGACAAAATTCAACCCATGACATAAATTTGGGGAAATGTCTCGAGGAAGAGGCCCATAAAACAATTCATTGTTCAGATCACTTATTGAATAATTATGTATTTTGATCTTTGGATTTGACAAATCTCTCCATTATTTTTCTTTAACATATATGTATATATTAGCTTGTTTATTCTTCTAAATGTGCTGTAGAATTATTTTGCAAAGTTAAAAATTAGTGGAATTTTCATGGGAATGTAGAGAGCTGATTACTTTGAGAAGATTTGGTCCTTCATACACTTTAGCTTTCTTTGCTAAGACATGGGATGTGTTTAGGCTTTTCTTTAGATAGGTCACACCTTGTGACTATTGTGAATGAAACGCTTCCTCTCTTCCCTTCCCTATCTAGATATTATTTAGTAGAACATAGCTACCATTCATTGAGCCTTTTAGCATTCTAGACCTTATTTAGGTTGTTGTTATGCATCAATCTAACTGAATCCTCAAAACACCCTTATTCAGAAGGCCTTGTTGTTTCTGTTTCATAGTTGGAGAACTAAGAGTTTGATAACCTACCCAGATTTCATGCAGTCAGGCAGGACTTGAGACTCGGCCTCTCCATCCTCCATCTCTTTACCCCTCCATGGTACAAGGGAAAAGCTTGTGAATTTTGAAAAATTTATGTTAAGTCTCCTGACTGAATTTTAGCATCTAGAGAAAAGTATACTTGAATTATAAATCAGCATTCTTGATTACAAGTGGCAGACTTGAATAGATCCTGTACTAACATTTCAAAAGACAGAAATTTTATCAGCAGAATTCATAAAAAAATTAGAAAACACACTTAACATTTTGCACACTTAACATTTTGCAAACCTTATTTTATTAAATATAGCATAATATCTGCCATAAAAATTAAGTTTTCCTTACCCAAAAGTGTTTTCTTATTTAAAAATATTTCAGAACCCCCTAGAAATACTTCTACTTTTATTTTATTATTATTATTATTTTTAGATAGACATTACACTGATATTGTATTACAAAATCTATTTGTGGTTATGACCCAGGAAGGCTCATTTGCCTCTCCCTGGGCCCCTGGGAACTGATGTGAATGTCATACTGCAGACATAAAGTTGTGTCTGGAACTATTTCTGAAATGGAGTTTCTCAACAACAGAGCACGACAGGACAGAAAATAGAAAATGCTCATGAAAAAATTAAGGATGGTATAATCAAACAATGACTTCTGAATAATACTCTATTGTTGCAGTAAAGTCCTTAGAAATGAGACCAAACCTTGGCATTCTCTCAGAGAACTGTAAACTAGACAGATACACAATTAGAGGAGATGAAAGAAAACAGGTCATATAAAACGTCCTGTGTTTTTACTGCCAGCTTTAGTAAGATCAGGCAAGTATCTGAACCAGCATCAGGGCAAATCCAGCAGGTATTTCTGCTCACAAAAGGAAAATCCCGACTCTAGGACTGGTGAATATTTCTCATGCTGAAGCTTAGAGCCTGGTTACTATTCTCACATCATTTGGCTCCTCTGCGTGTGGCTCCTCTGGATCCTGACTCGTAGCAGAATTCCTTAGGCATTTGGCTGAGTAGATAATGCTGGTGCAATGCCAGCAATCCCTGCAAAGTAGCTCCCCAAAACTGAAAACTGTAGAAACACAAATGGACTGTATTAGCCACATAGGAAACCTATCCATCTCTGTCACTGATGATACCCGATGCTGTTGATGGGCTTGGATTATGGGGAAACTGAGACCCAGGATCCTAACATCGGACATTTGGATATGCAGATTATTCTCCCATCTTAAGCCAGCAGGCCACACCAAATCTTGGTGTGTATTTCTGTCTTTCTCTCCCATGTCTCAGCAAGCTCTGTTCTTTCCCCCATTTCCCAAATAAATTCTTTTTACTGGTTTAACTAAAAAGAAAAGAAAAGAAAATCCAGGGCTAAAGGTGTATCAATGCAGTGACTAAAGAGTGTGCACTTTGGAGGTGGGGTGCTTGACTTCACATCTTAACTGTTATCGTCAACAATGAATGACAGAAATCCTACAGTTCTATGTGGCCATCTTTGAAGAACAGCGTAAAGCTACATGCCATGCCTCCAGGAATGAATTTTAGACTGAGATGACTTCTAGCCTGCCTTAGCTCCCTTTTTTCAGATCCACACATAAAACATGAAATGGGGCAAACTGTAGTCACTTGTTGGAGCAGAGTTCTGTGGGCAAACACCCTTCTGAGTGGAAAACTCAAGAAACCTTAGAACTGGATGGTGACAGGAAGAGGACACATGTGTAGGTGCAGAGGTGAGAACATTACCAGCTGAGGCTTTAGGAGCCAAAGGTAAAGGTTGGCCCGGCTGTGTTTACTGTGCGACAGCCACTTGGCGCATATAACGCTAAAGAAGGAAGTGCTTCTTTCCGAGTTTGCCTAGCCAAGGAATTCTTCAAGAAATTTCAGTGCTGGCAATGGAAAGGTTGAACAGTCTTGGAGAGCTGACCTCATTACTCTACACTCCCACCAGTGACTTCAGCAGGAAAACAGAAGTTTGTAACTTACCTGAATGCTGATTGGCAGGTTGAGCCCCACCTCCGCCCCCCCCATCCACCATAATCATAGTTAGGATGGTCTGGATCACCAAGGCAACGAAGGTGTTGATGCCAAACACCGGGGCGTAGCGTTCCACGCTCAGGTGCCCTGAGATCTGAAATCTACCTGGAAGCATCTGGTCAGTATTAGAACAAGAAGATATATGGGGTTTTTCTTTTCTTGAAAGATAGAAACTGAAGAGAAAGCAGTGTTCTCTTAAGAGCACCTCTTGTCTAAATTTCCTCCAGTATTTAGAAACAAAGAAAGGGAGTTTAAAAGTACAGTTGCAGGTTGACTCTTTTGAGGTATTCCATGGCAAAATCCCTGAACTATGCGATAGAATGCTTCCAGAAATTAAACTTAAGTGCTCTAAGTTCCTGTAACTTGAGAGTATCACATGCTAGACAACTTTAGATACTGTTTTACAGTGAGTTTTTAAGACAACACAAGCATTATCCAATCTGAGGAGTTTTGGGAAGAGTTACTCATTTCCCTTTCAATTGTCTGAATGAGTTTTTGGAAAAGCCAGTCTATTATTGGTTGTATGAGTGAATCTTGTCATTAATTTATTTAGCATTCTTTCTGGAATGCAGGTAAAGGCTTTGGGTTCTGAATCTCTTTAAAATGATGTCAGAGGGAAAACAATATAAGCCAACTTAAAATCCTCACATTCAGAAAATGAAGTCAGGAAACCTGATTTTGATTCATCAGGTTGAGGCATTTCCATGAAAAAAATAGGAGGTTGTATAATTGGTGGTGACTAGGGTTGGTAATTATGGATCTCTTTAACTAAATGAAAACTTATTTACATTTCAAACTATTGACATTGATTAACTACCCTTTGGAAATATGGCCTAGGAGAGAATTGTGATTACCAAGGAAATTAAACCTTTAAATGTTCCCCTTAGAAATTGGAATATAGAAAGAATATTTCTTTCATGTACTGCTAGCCGAATCTCGGTTTTTCAGGAGGTAAACTCTAGGCTCCCCAAAGGGAGACAATCAGAAAGCAGAGGCTACAATAGGCTTTCTGTAATTTTTTTGTAAATGACAGCATGGAAAATTCCCACTTCCTGGAAAACATCTTCAAAGTCTCATTTGACTTTGAGGTTCCCAATGTCCTGGATATAAATTCTCTTCGCCACTGAATTCTCTTAAGCAAGCTACTTGTTTGTGAACTGGTGGGGAACAGACTTGAATTGCTCCAGATGCGGTGCTTGCTAAATCAAATCCTCTCTTAATATTCTTGGGGAGTTTTTGTCATTCAGATCATTTTATAAAAGAGTGAAGAATAAAAACTTCTTGCTTATCTATAAGGTGTGTTTTGTGCTTTTGCGACAATCAATACATTGATAAAAAGGACAATAAAAAATGAACATTTACTGACCTACATATGTTACCATCACTTCTACTGCCCCATTGTAGATGGAAGAATCTTGGGACGGTGTCTTGTAATGCCACAGGATTTGAACATAGTTCAAAACCCAGTTAAAAACAGCCGTGGAGAAAGCCCACCACAGGGCCCAGTAAAAAAGGTCCTTTGAGGAGTAGCACTCCTTCAAGTCTTGGAACCACTGCACAAAAACTCTCCAAATCACGTTTGTCTGACTAGAGCTGCTCAACTGCCCATCAGGCAGACTCCCTGAAATGGTGAATATTTCCAAAGGGGGTTTCTTCTCCTTACAGCCTCCTGAGAGCCATCTACGACTGTGTTTGTGCTCGGAGACGTCTGCCCTTCTTGGCTGGCTTTTGCGTGGAAGAACATGCTCTTTTGGGCATTGGAAGAAAAAGGGAGCAAAGGAAGGCCTCAGAGACGGAGGTAAAAGTACGACAGGCCAGCCAGGAACACCAGGAGCTGAGCCAGCACCAAGCCCGCTATGTAGGCCACCAGTGTCACACTCCGAAAGTAGCTGCTCACCCTCTGGTAATGGTCCGGGCTGACCACACTGTATATGTAGGCATATGTTCACCGCGTCCCATTTGTGCACTGCATATCCTGCTGACTACGCCATTTGTGCACTGCGTCCACCTCGGGAGCTCGCAAGGGAGGTAAGCAGAAAAAAGACTCTAGGCAAAGAGAGAAGTTTGCTCATACCGGCACAGCCGCAGTCTCTTCAGACAAACAGGCAAGCAAGCAAGCATGGCCATTCTTTATTGGCATAGTTATTTATACACTACAGTTATCACTTAAAGTTATACAGAAGGAACACAGAATGCAACTCCCTGGAATCATGTCTGCTGTGCCTTGGAAGTGTGTGTACTGAGACAAAGGGCTCTGTGAGCTAAGAGCTGATCCAGCAGTTGGACCACTGTCCAGGCAGTTGAGCCGCTGCCCGGGTCTTAACCTTCACAGTTTAACCCTCACAGGCTGCTGCCCAAGTTTTAACCCTTACAGCATAGTAGGCCACCTCGGTGGCGGTGACCATCCCGTAGAAGAACTCGACAGCCTGCATGGCCTTGACGCTTTGGCCATACAGGAGCGGCAGCCAGGTCACAATGAAGCTGAGCCCCTGCAAGACGATGACCGGCTTGTAGCGGACGTAATCGGTGAGGATGAACACGGGCAAGAACAGCAGCAGGTAAGAGTATGTCCAGACGGGGAGGATCTCGTTTGTGACCTGCAGTGTGGGAAAACATTGAGTCATGTGACCACAAAGCACCAGGAAGTGAGAAGGGTTACCTGGCTCAGATGTGGACATTACTAGGGTGCACATGGATTATCCAACGTCAACTTCTGGACCCCATGGGATATTCTTCCTATGATGGAAAAACCCAATAGAAAACTGAGTTTCAAGGAAACCTACTAAGAATACACTTGCCTCCTCCTCAGTCCCCAAGGAAACATTCCATTGACTTATATTGTTGTACCCCAGTGGAAGAGTATTTTGGGTAATCATGCAATCTGAGTGATGATGTTTAAATAGTATGTATGTTTGAGCATATCAGTCAAAAATTGTTCAACAGTCACTTCTAGAGATGTCCAAAGTTGGAGCCCTTATGGAGCCCTGATGAACATGCATGTGAAGACAGCAGAGAAGGCTGTGTGTGCCGGTGAGCCGCAGAGCCGCCATGCAGCAAGATGATGACGTAAAAGGAGAGAGACAAGACGCGATGCTCCGAAAGCTCCAAAAACCAGGAGCCGAGGTGGCGCAGATGGCAGAACATCTCTCTCCTACATCGGTGGTCTCCAGGATCGAATCCTGGTGAATACTGGAGGAGGAGGATGAGAAGAGATGAAACA
>JAQZBX010010886.1:0-43618 GCA_029593785.1 Cabassous unicinctus | reverse complement strand
ATTGATAATTGCCTTGATTTCTCTAATTTTCTATCTCTGTCTCTCTTTTGATACAGATTGTAGAGTATATGTGAGAAATAGATCTACCTATTTCATTTCTTGTGTGATATTGAATGTTTATTTTATCAAAAGAAAGACAGGGTAATTCTTACAATTAAAATTGTTTCATCATAATTTAATAATTTCCATAAGTGAAAATATTTCAAACTAAATGAAAGTTGCTTCCCATTTCTAATTCATGTAATAATTAAAATTTAATAATAAAGATGACACTCTTTCTCACATGAAATAATGTCTAATTTTAATTCCAGTACCTTAGTTTCTTAACTAACATTGGGTTGTTTTTTTTCTAGGTAGATGCTAATAAAATTCACTATGAAATTGGATTTGGACCTCAATCTACAATTTAAGAACTGTATCTTTTTAAGGATTCAATTTCTTTGTGCCATCAGGATAAAAATTACTGCCCTTCTTAACCATTGTGAAGAGAATATGAAATTTATGACTATGACAGTGTGTTAAAATAGATATGAAATTATGAGAGCTTATTATCCATAGCACAGACCTGGCCACAAGAAGGGTTAGTGTTTGTTGGAAGAAATTATGTGCATTTATATATCTCTCCAATAAACTGAATTCAAAATCTCTCTCTCAATAACAAAAGGCCTGCCATTCTGGAGCAAGGTCTTCTCTCTCATTGTGACATAATCATTTTCTTCTCCTAGAGAGCAGTAAATTTCTGTCTCACTCCTTTCCCCAGCCCTATACAAGCATGAGAGTAATTAATCCTCATGCTTGCCTGAGTTTGGTTTGGCTTTGGCACAGCATGCTTTCCCTAGCAAACCATAATTGATTCTGAATAATTGATCAGTGACGAACATTCAATTTTCTTTATCTTCTCTTCCTCTCATTCTCCTATGATATATGTTTTCTTTGGGGAACCATATTCCATTTAAAAAAATGCCCCAAATGCAAGGCCTTTTAGTGATCAAATCAATTTATGTTGCTTTCTGCCAATACACATCAACTCCAATGCAACTCCTCTTGGAAAAGGCTCAGGGAACCCTAATTAGGATCCCATAGTATCCATTAGTTTTCAATGAGGAAGTAAACTTCTCAAGTAAGACCTTGGAAACTATTTACATATGACTGTCATTCATTTAACCACTATACTCACTTGCTCTTTTCAAATAACCTTTGAAGAAGATTGTTATTTAAAGCACTAAACTTCACATGAGTAAAGGAATCTGGCAGGACAAAGATACCTAAAATCAGGATCTGTGATATTCATCTAAGCTTTGTTAATTCACCTAATGATTATGTTCTTCACTTTTCTCCTAAGTAAAATTAAGATTACATTATAATTATGTCTCACTTATATAATTACTGCAATTCTTTAGCCACTAGAATAAAGCCTCCTACTAAGACAAGAGCAAAAGGTCGTTTGAGGAAAGTAGTTTTCAGAAAGCCCACGCATTTTGCATGTCAGAAAGTCCCAGAGAAGTGGGCTACTCTTAGACCAAAGGCAGGCTTAGCTCAATTATGCAAAATTGAGCTTAATGATTTGACAAGATTGTATATCTCCTTTTCTTTTATATTCAAACACAGACAATAGATGAAAAGTAAAAGAGTGGAGTAGGTTAGAAACTGTTGGAAGTCGACATTTTGAGATCCATCACACATACATCTCAGATATCTCCATTTAACTTTACTTTTCTTTTGGATGCAATGCCCTTCTTTCCCTTTCAAACTTCTGAAACAAGAATGCTATCATCACTTTCTCTTTAGTGAATGCCCTATTTCATCCAAACTGCTGGGGACAAATGCTTAAAAGGACATATCCACAAATTGACTTTTACTCATTGTTCATTCTCCCTAATAGCATGCACATTCAACTGCTCAACCTGCTATGAATTATGCCTTCAATCAAATTATAACCAAGAGTCAATTCAATCCAGTTGAGTGCAATTAGTATTTACTGAGTTGTCTCTATGTGCCAGACACTGAGCCCAATGGTAGAAATAGAAGTCAGCCTCAGTTCACAATAAAACTCAGTACAGTGGTCTCTATTCCCCATAACCTCATTCTGCATTCTCACTCGACCCACTCATTTCAGTTTTTTCTGCTACAACAAAAGTGTTTTTTTTTCTCCTCTGCCTTTATCTTGTTCTGCTTTCACCAGAATTTATTGAAGTTGCCCATGTCCTTCCTGTGAATATGCACTTGCTTGCTTTTCGTTTTACATCACTGGCTGCTCCTTCTTAGTTTCCTTTGTTCACTCTTCCTTTATACCTCCATCGTTGAATGTTGAGACCTAAGCATCAATGCTCTATGTCCACATTCTCTCCATGGATAATTTGTGACTATCTCACACAGCTTCAAGGCTAAAAGCACCACATAGATCTTGATCACTCCTAGATACATATCTAAAGACCCAAACTCCAACAGGTTACTTGATGTCACCATTTATATATCATATCTAATATGTCTAAGACCAAACTCTTGATTTTCATATTCCAAATCCACTCCACTCCAAGTTGACCAAAACTAGTACTCTTATTCATTAATGCACATCTAAATGGCCAAGGCATTATATATACCAGAAAATAAAGAGGAAAAATTCTCTTATATGGCCTTGCCAACATCTTTATTTGAGATGACATTTAAAAAATATACATTCTAGTTTAAAGTATGTAACAGGGAATCAGATACCAACACTTATTAACTTTTTAAATAAGTTACTTAATCTTATGACTTCCAAAATAACTGTGACCAACTACTTAATCTCTATAAATGTCAGTTTCCTCAAATGCTAAATTTGAATAATAATAGCAATTATGACATCAACTTGTAGGAATAATTAAATTAGATAGGCTTCCTAAAGAACATGCCCATGTTTTATTCTTTACCCTTTCAAAGAATATGTCTCATAAATCTAATGTGTCCCATTCTAAATGTTGGGGATTAAGAGATAAACAAGACACACAAGGTTTTGGCCATCATGGAGCTAAAATGAAATTGGAATAGAAAGTCATCATGTAAGCAAACAATAATCATGTAAACTATACAGATTTTGATACATGGAATGAAATGATGCCATGTGCTAAAGAGTAATGGGAGCCAGGGACAGCTTTGCAAAGGGGTCATTTGTGAAATGAGACCTGAAGGAGAAAAAGCCTTTCAAGAGAAAAAAATCCTGCTATTCAGAGTCATGAGAAAGGAAAAAGGAACTGAGGCAGGAAAGAGATTGGTGTCTTTTAGGAATAGATGAGAATCCAAGCTTGGGCTGGTGAGGCAAGCCAATATTAGCAATAGCAGGAAGCTACTATTACTTCTACTCTGGCAGGACAAAGGAAGCAGGCGGTATTATCAAAGTCCAGAGGCAGTGTCAATCAGCATAAGATGGAATCTTAGTTGGTCTGTCCAAGGGAAGTTGGAGCCAATGTGGAGATATAGTCACTGCTAAAGATGCTTCTCCAGAGAGAAGAAAGGAAAGATTTGAATTTGCCCTTTATTTTCCCTTTGTTATCTCACCAGTGACTCTCAGTAGCCAAACAAAATCTGATGCCAGGTGACACGACAGCCTGGCAAATCCAATTTTAAGATTTCATGCCCCTATATACCCAATAGCAAATGCAAAGGGCAAGGAATTAATCTGAGGGCAAGTGGGCTCAGAATTAGCAAATAACAATTGAGATCATTTAAGGGATATACACTTTACTACTTTGGGCAAGTAATCCCACTGTGCAGGGGGAAGAAATACTATATTTTTTAGGGACATAAGAAAAATACTACCCAACCCCTGATATAAGGAAGTAGGGGTATTAGACAAAAGTTTCGGATCTGTGAGTTGGTGGACTCCTGTTCAAGACCGGGTTTAGAGGCTCTAGATCTGGCTGACTTACTGAAAGGTGGCTGTGTATGGGAAAACAGAAATTTGACGGTGACGCTCATTTCTATGAAAAGACAAGCCTTTGGGGAAGAAGTGGACTGGCCCCCTTTGGGGATCTCTAAACCCAGGGATCTTGGAAAATGCAGAATGAGAGAAACTTCTAGAAGTTCCTAAACTTTCTGCTATTAAGCTAAACGGCAACTTGAACAATTAATTTAGACAAAATGAGATATGACCACATTTGCATCCCATTTTGTGAAATTATTCTAGTTATGTACAATTTTCCCAAGTGCTATTACTAGTCTGGATATAGGTGTGAAGGAGATAAATTGTGGGCTTCATCTATATTTGGGGTTTTCAGGGAAAACAGAAGAAATGAAAGAGGAATAGATTGGTTTAGGATATAATTGACTGATAAACTATGGGTTCCAAAAAGAAAATTTAGTTCAAAGAGATGCTGATAGTTACGGGGGGATATCAGGGATGAATTACATGCAGTCTCCATGAGGTCAAAAAGCAGTTTTAGAAGGAGTGAAGGACAGAGAGCTAAAAGGATATAAAATAAAAGTAAAAGGGTGAGGATAATGGAAATCCTAGTGCATGAATGTGACTGAGTAACTGAAGCACAATGGAAGTGCTAGATCTTCTAGTTCAAGAGTCCCCAAAACTGCAATTTTGGAGTGTTAGAAAGTAGTCCACATGGATTTGTAATTTTTCCTGAATTTGCTCTTGAAATTTATTAAGTGCTTACTATATCTATTAATCAGCTTTGCTGAGTAACAGACAATCTAAAAATATCTCATTGTTTTACAACAGCTTTTGCAGTTTAACTGTGGTCAGTTGATCTAGACTGAGTTCACCTGTGCCACTGGGCTCTAAGTTGTGGGTCTAGGTGGCTTGGCTCAAGCTTTAGATCTGCTCTATTTGTGTTCATTCTAGAGGCCAGGCTGTTGGAGCAGCAACTTCCTGGGATATGCTCCTCACACTGTAGGTTACAGAAATACAAGAGGCAAGCTGAACCATGCAAACAAACTGAAGCCTCGCCTCAAACCATTTCTGCTAACTTTCCACTGGCCAAAATAAATCATGGCCAGAATCAAAATTAATGAAGTGGAGAAAAAGGCCAAATCTATGGATATAGACGAAGAGTAAACAAATCAAATGATGATACAGAATGAAAACAAATGCTATAAATCAGATACCTCAATAGTCCTTTGATGCCATTGGGAAGAGAATGAAAGGAGTGTTTGTCAATAAACACCAGCAACAAGGAAAGAGAGACTTTCCCCCCAAGAATATAGAACAGTAACAGTGTTGACAGGGCAGTAAAGAAATTTAGTGTGTGTAATGTAGGGTGGGGGGTGGGGGTGGGGAGGTTGGGGCTAACTTTTTGTCCTCTGCATTTTTTCAGCAATGTATAAACAGACATGATAAACAATATATACTTATTAGGAAGTATGGCTATTGCCACAGATAGACAGTAGAGGCGATGGAATCATCAAATCTGAAGAAGTATTGTATTGAACACAGAGTCCAACAACTCTGGAAGACATGACTTTGCAATTCTTGGAATCAATATTGATGATCAGTAGTCATCATAAGCTAACACTGAGTAACATATACTCTATTTAAGAAGACCAAACATATTTTAACAAAAATAAAAAACATTATGGTGCTGCTTGACAAAATAAGTATATCTTTCCCCCACAATGTGGTGATCAGTTACTCCTTTGAAGTTTGGGGTGCTAAGTGCATATCAAACAGATTGGCCCTTTTGAGAGCTTGGCATTATAAAGTCCTGGATGTCAGAAGCAGGAAAAGTGCCCAAGGCCAGGTCAATTTCATGGGAGTATTTAGCCTCTTCATCTTGGTTGGAGTACGTGCAGAAATATGGAAGCTTATTTCGTTACTACCATGTGACCAGAATGGTTCTAGGGCAATGGAGCATGGGGAATATGGAAGGATTGAAAGAGAAAGCCTTCATTTCCACAGGGTTCATGGCCTAATCATTGTAGCAAAGCAAAATTGACCAAAGTATCAATATTACCAGTTTTTTTGTTTTTTTTTTTGGTAAGCAGGAAATGTTTGAACACTTTACTTTATTTGAGATGAGGGCAGAATACCCTTGGAGGGTGCACCTAACAACCTTCCAAAATCAGGGAACAATTATCATTTGTAACTTACAGTCTTAATATTTTCCTAGTCCACTGATTTTTTTAAAAATTCTTATTTTTCTTGTTCATCATTGCAATAGTCATTGCATCTGAAGCATCAAAAAAAAAAACAAACCACAAATACTGTGATACCACAATTCACAGAACCTCAACCAGGGCTCAAATCTCTCAGATATTCTTCCATCAATTTTTCTAAACTTTCAACTACACCAAGCCTGTTTATACTAATAATATATATACTGTTTTCTTCTACAATCTTCTTTCAGCAGAAGCTTTTAACATATTTTAATATTTATAATATAGCTATATATTTTTATAAAGTCTGGTTCTGTGTAACTTTCTATTCATTTTGCTCCAAATTCATCTCATGTGTACATTCACTCTATTTCCAAAACCTTTTGCTATTCCTATCTCTAAGACATTTTTATTCAGCAAGACACATCTAAAATAGATTTCATGTACTTTCACTTATATAACCAACCATATTTATATTTTATATTTCCAAGCATTTCTTTCAAGAATTATTTAACCTTTATCCATAATTAAAATGTTTACAAATGTCAAATCTTGAACATGGTAAAAATTATGACTTTGAATAAATTTGGCAATTTTATAAAAGAATTAAAATGACTAATATTAAAAATATGCTCAAGAATCTATACATCCTTATAAACACACACTCCATTAATATATATGCCATAAACAAAATCAAAAGGAAATAGACAAAAGGGTAAAGTATTTGCAACACATGAGGTTCACAATTAATGTCCTTAATATAGAAAGAGCTTTAATGAATAAATTATAAAAACGTATTCCAAAAGAAAATTATTAAAAGATAAGACCACAGGATCCATTAAAATACAAATTTATTGAATCTTATATAATACACATGTAGAGTTTAACACATTTTCTCATTTTCTGGCACAGTCTTCATATGGAAACTACTGTAATCTCATCCTTTTCCTCTACCTCCTTCTTTTCCTCTACCTCCTTCTTTTCCTCTGGAACTAATAGATACACATAAAAATCAAGGAACAAAGATGTTATTTAACATACTAACTCTAACAGTAAAATAAGAGGGGTTTGGTTAAACACATCCTGTCATATTCTTATATGTGAATATTATGTGGCCATTAAGCAATAATATAAAAAAAGATTAATGATACTATGTAGTGAAAATTCTCAGGCCCTATAATATAACATAAAAAGCAGGTTGTAAAGGGGAATGGATGTGGCTCAAGCTGTTGAGTGACTGCTTCCCTCATGGGAAGGTCCCAGGTTAGGTTCCCATTCCATCCTAAAAATAATAATTAAAAAAACCACTAAGCAAAACAAACGAAAAAACCAACTCAGGAGAGCCGATGTGGCTCAGTGGTTGAGCACTGGTTTCCCACATACGAGGTCCCAGGTTCAATCCCCGGCCCCGGTATGTCAAAAAAGAAAAATAAAAGCAGGTTGTATGATAATAATTGTTTAATATATCTTTTGTGATCACAATTTTGTTTATAATGTCTGGGTGTGTATGTGTTTGTGTACTTTGTGACCACACAATTTTCTTTATAATGATCAGGTACTGGTGTGTATAGGTGTGTAAAGAAATATGTGTATGATAGGTATGTATACATGTGTGATGTCATGCAGGTGTGTGAACAAAGACAAAGATCAGAAGTCTATAAAATTAATTTATTCAAAAATATTTGATGAATTCATCCTATGAAGCTGACACCATACTAAGTTCTGGTGATAAAAACAGAGCAAAAGGAAACCAGATACTTTTATTGTATAGCAAACAATTTATTGGGGAGATAGATACTGTTATGAAAATCTCAACAATAGATTCCAAATTGCAACTGAAATAATGCAACCAGGGAAGTCATTATGAGACAGCATATAATATGGGGCATTGACTTTTTTTTTTTTTTTTTTAGGTACCAGGGCTGGGGATTGAACCCGGGACCTCATATGTGGGAAGCCAGCACTCAACCACTGAGCCACATCGGCTCCAATGGCATTGACTTTTAAAAGGATGACAAATAAGTCTTCTCTGAGAAAGAGACTTGAACTAAAATCTGAAGGAAGAGCAGCAGATACTTAGTGAAGAGGGGAGGAAAGACAGCTCAGGGAATGCCCAGAGGTGAAAAGAAGCAAAAACAATTTGGTGTTGATTTAATAGATAAGCCTGTTGCCCAGTGAAGCTGGAGAACCAGGTGGGGGTGACAGGCATTATTAAGGTGTTTTAAGCAGGTGGTGGTATAGGTGAAATGATTAGAGCTGTGTTAGGAAAACATTATGCTGGCTACAGACTGAAGGAGAGGAGAAGTCAGTGAGAAGAACTGTGGAGGTATTTTAGTAATGCAAGTGAGAAATGACAGAAGCTTGGACTAGGATGGGGTTGGTAGAAAAGGAGTGAAGTGATGGAACCAGGGGCTACTGAGGTAGCAAAACTAACATGAGTTAGTAATGGATTGTATGTATATTGAGAATGTAAAGTGGAGATAATCCCTCTACTTTATGTGGTTATGAGAATTTTTAAAAAGCACTTAAGTTATTTAAGCATTTAGCACAGGAACAGGCATAGAAAGGGAGAGCTATTAGTAAATTCTGAGAGGGAGGTGATGAAGGTGGCTCTTAAAATCCTAACTTGCATAACTAGATGGACAAAGACTCAGTTCACGGAGGTGGGAAATTTTAGAACAGCATCAAGTTTAAGAGGTGAGATCATGAATTTAGTTTTAACTTCATTGTGTTAAAATACCTTCAAAATATTCAAGAGGAGGGGAGCAGTTGTAGCCAAGTGGTTAAGTGCTGCTTTCCGGCTAAATCCCCAGTACCTCCTAAACAAAACTATTCAAGAGGAGATGCCAGTGAGGTAGTTATTAAATGGGCCTGCATCACAGAGGAGAGGTCTAGGTTGTATGTAAAATTTTGGATTCACAAATGTCAATAAAGCTAAAGCTGAAAAGACCCAGTAGCAAGTCTTGAGGCATTCCAGCCAAAGGTGAATAAGCCAGAAGGGTAGAGAGAGTAGGAGTGGCCAGAGATATGGTATCACAGAAGCAAATGAAACAAGTGTTTCAAGAAGAGATATCCTACAGAAAGCTTATGTAAAATGGAGCTAAAAGAAATCTCATTGAAGAAAATGTGATGGAGGTCAATGGTGTCCATAACAAAAGTGATGGATTTGTAGAAAAGTTTGGAAAGATTTGAGTAGTGAAAATGCAAATATAGAAAGCATACTCCTGATTTTGGCTATAAAGTGGAAGAGCAATGAAGTGTATTAATTAGAAGAGCATGCAAGAAAAAAATGAAAGTACAATTTGCTTCTTTGTGTTTTAATGGGAGAGATTTGAATACGTTAAGAGCAGTGATTTGATCTTAGAAGTTAAAGGCTAACTCTACATTAAGCCTTTTCATTCAATATTTTAAAAACCTACTACTTTATTATCAACAATATGTATGCTGTTTATAATGAATTTTAATCCTTTGAATTACAGGGTTACAATCTTTTATAGATAGTCCAAGAAAAGAGAGAGAATAGATACTAGTAAGAGATGTGAATAAAAAAGATGAAATAGATGAATTAGGGACTAAACTGTATCTTTTCTAAATGTCCAGAGCTCACAAAGACCATGACAGGAGGAGATAAGGAATCTAGAAGGGGTTAGGCAAAATCTAGCCTCCAAAGGCAGAACAAAGTAGGTTTGAGGAAGAATTGTTCAAACTAATCTGAACAATTAAAAATAAAAGTGAGGTGATAATATTAAGGCCCTAATATTAAGAAGGATATTTCAGTATTATGAGACACATAAATTGTTCTGGAGATAGGACAGGGTGGTACAGCTGAAAAAGCCCTTTCCTAGAAGTCAGGTATCAGGGCTTGGTCTTGTCTCTGCCAAAAATAAAGAGGGTTACCCTGGACAAGTCATTTAATTAATGTGAGCTTTAGTTTCTTAATCTGTGTAAAAGAGTTTCCCAATGTTATCTGTCTCTTATTATATTAAAATATTAAATTTGCTCCTATAAATAGTCAAAAAAAAGAAGAAAGGTATGCTGTAATGAAAAAAAATGCATTGATATAGCACTAAGTATCTGTACAGCATATTATCAGAACTTTTTATTGTAGGTCCCCATGTAAATGGGGATAAAAGCTCTACACATTCCTTGACTTAACTCGAAATAGGTTGGCAGGGGTGTGAAATGACATCCTTCAGCCTCAGGGATGTGTGAAGGGCACTTAACATTTCTGACTAGCTGAATCATTTGACATTATTCCCTGTGTAACTTATCCATTAAAATCCTATCTCTTGTGCATATAATTTTTAACAAGTACATAAAATTTAAATATCCTGAATAAGGCAGCTAGTCCATTTTGAGACTTTGTGATGTGAACTATGTTTAAACAAAACAAACACCCCCTATAATACAGTCTCAGTGGAGAATAAGTTAAAAGGTTAAGAAATGTATTTCTAGAAGTAAACATGTTAAAATAAACATATAATGAATGTTTGATATATATTATAAAAAGTGATGGCATAAAAATATGTATGTCTCTTCTTTTTTGGAATTTGAGTGCATTTTCCAGGGAATATTAAAATTGGTTTGGCTTTATGCATCAAATCAATGATTTAACTTTGAGTCAGATGCTATGCATGTATTTTAAATAGGGCTTTAATTTGGTCTCATTAATTCTAAGTGAATAAAATTCCACAGTGTTTCTTGTTGGCTATGTTTTATAGACTCCTGGATAGCTTCTGAAATTGTGGAAGGTAAGAGGAATCCAATCCCACTTTTAATCATTGTCTCTTAATTTAATAAAATATATACTCCTTAAATATAGAGACTTTTAAATTTTCTTTACATTATGGATTTAGGGCCCAAATGTTACCCCCTTGGCTCTTTCTTAAATAGTTTAAATTAGTTCATGTCTACATCTCAAAATAAAAGTTAATCAACAATTTCCTTTGTCCAGTGAGCATCTCAAAAGTTTTCAAGTTGCTACCTATGCCTTTGATAGACAAGATTGTACTTCGCTAGCCAGGCATTGTTCATTGGGCATTATTCTTACTTTGTGTAAGTATTTTGATAATTGCATGTTCTAACAGTTATTGATCATGCTATTGATTGTAAGGATATATATATCTAGGGGAAGAAACTCGGATCACAGAAGCAGATATTATATTTTAGTTCTAGTGAATTACCCTGTGACTTTGAGGAAGATGCTGAAGTTCTCTGTCCTCTGCTGGTTTTGGTATAGATTAGATGTTTTTGTTTTTTTTTTTATCTCTTTACTGCTAAAGTTCAGGATTCTACATTTTTAGTATATTATGATAATTAATTCCATGATTTCAAAGATTTCAGTGTTGAAATTTATTTTTATATTGTTATATACAGATA
This sequence comes from Cabassous unicinctus, assembly GCA_029593785.1. Taxonomy (NCBI): domain Eukaryota; kingdom Metazoa; phylum Chordata; class Mammalia; order Cingulata; family Chlamyphoridae; genus Cabassous; species Cabassous unicinctus. Next base: position 32,158 of record JAQZBX010010886.1, on the reverse strand, counting down.
CTATATTAGAATAAAACCAAATACAGTGAAAGAACCAGCAACTTCAACTTTTACATAAACCACTCAAGAAACTTAACAATAAGAGGCTCATTGAGAAAAGCTAAAAAATTTTGGAGTGGTAAGAGCGGGTTGGAATTATTAGGCCTCCACTAACTCAATATAACATTAGAGATATACTCTCCAAATAATTTCCTTTTTTACCATACCTGGAAAAAATTATTCTTGAATCTTGATGGAGAGATTTAGTATAAATACTACTTAAAATGATTAAAAGTCATTCACACAATTTAAGAAACTCTATAAATAATGACCTACAGTTTAATTTTGCTTAAATTTTTCATGGACATGTGAAAAGGAGGAAGAATAGTAAACTGTTTCTGTTAATTTCTTACATTTTTATTTGCAAACTATACATGTATTTGCTGGCAAGTAATTTAAAATAAACTTCAGTAAACCTTTCTTTTCTGAAATTTGAATGAGCAGGATGATATGAATAGCTATGTCTTCTGGATATTTGAAAGTAAATAGCATTCAGTACCAAAGAAGTGAAAAGTGAAAAAAAAAATGTATCTAGTTTCAATGGAAACCTTCTTGAATATATTATATACTCGTTTATCTTTTTAAAAAACCAGGATATGACAAACATAAGTAAACTTGGGTTTGATTATGTTGGGTCTTCTTTTGCTTATGAATGAATACAGCTTTCTGTAGCATAGCGGCATTTGTAGGACTCTAAGTCTTTATGTCCTTGCATTAAATAGCCTCAGATTATAATGGAATATAAGGCTTCCAGAGTTTTCCCTGAATTATATATATTTGATACACAGGCCCATTAACTTTTCCTTCATGGAAGAATATATTATATCAATGCAATGCTACAGCAATGTATAATATCAATGCAACACAAAGTTAAGCACAGTGGTGTCTATTACTTAGCAACTATGCTATCATTACTATTCTTAAATAACTATACAGAGTGTGACCGTTTATATCAATCCTTTTATTTCTTTTTAATCTGTTATTGTTCTGCTGTACTGTACAAATAAGCATTCTTGGACTGTGTTGAAAAATGGATTAGATTCATAGATAAAAGACCTAGGTTTTATCTCAGATATGTTATTTAATAGCTGTGCTAATTCCATTGGTGAATTTACTCCTTCTGAGGTTATTGTTTTAGGTATAAAATGGGAACAGTGATATTTATATACAGGATTGTTATGAAGAGAAAATTAAATATAAATGTGAATAAAATTATGTGAAATGGTCTATCACAAAACTATCATATAGAAGGCATTCAGCAAAAGTTTATTGAATCTGAAATCAAGAAATAAGGTTGCATCCTGAAATAATAACATTTGTAAACATTCACAATATCCCAAGCCTTATGTTCTGCATAGCTCACTACTGAGACAAGACCCAGTTCCATTAAGAAGCTCATTAGCAAATAAGATTATTCTAATGGAGAGAGCAGAGGAGGGAGTATATTAGAATCATTACAATGTTGCAGGAGGGTGTCTGAACCATGAAAAATTTCTTCACACAATCATAAGAAAATATTTATTTGAAAAAATAAATTTACTATTTTTATTAAAGGATATTCAAAATCAACCTATGCAGAATTCTCTCTCTTGCGGGAAAAAGAAAAAACAAAAAAGATGGAGTGAGAAAGTAGTCTGAGGAAAATCCTATAGTTTGCATGATGTGTAATACATTTCTTAGCTGACAACTCTGGAAAAAATATGAATAAAGTTACATTGTAATAAAAATTTTCTATGAAATACAAATGTAAATAAATCCCACACAATTTTCCTATCCACTTCTCAGTCAAATATAAAATTGTTGAGGTTGGGGAGTACAAACTTTGAATTTTGCAAAAGGTCAAGTCATCATTACTTTTGACTTTCAGATAAAATGAAAGAAATTGTAATCATCTTTGTGTTGATGCTTGCTATGTGGCTAAAGGCAATGTGAAAAAAATGTTATTTTGTCAGGTCATGGCAATCACTTCTAAATTCAATGTTGTCTTTGAAGCCATTTTGAAATTATTCAAAGTAAAGGAGCTGAATTTGAAAAAAACTGTATATTGGAGTGGCATTGATGTTCTGGCAATACTGAGTGCAACCTTAACAGGAAAATAAGGAACAATCTCAATAGCTTTACAGATATACTGCCTCCTAGTTAGCTCTAAAAATGACCCTCACTATCAAGATATCAGATATGTGAAAAAAATGAATGTCTTGTTTTGTGAAGATGTGAACCATAGATCCTGTCTTCCAAACTGCCATTCACTGACTGCTAAAGAGAAATGTCCTTGGCCAGTTCAAAGAGCTAAATAGGCATTGTGTCTTGTATTTGAGACACCAAGGTGGGAAACAACACAATTTCTGAAACAACTAACTTTTACTGCAGTTCTCTCTCGGCAGAGATATTTGAAGCTTTGAATACCTCCAAACTGAAACATCGAGGGTCAAACATCAATATTATTGCTTATGTTAATATATGTTTTAAAGTCTAACCAAAGTGCATAGAATACCGGTATTTAAAAAGTTTCATATTCTTGACTTCATAAATGAAGTAGAAGTTCCTGAAGATGACTTCATGGTTTAAAAAAGAAAGTAAGAAATCAAGTATTATCTAGTCTATCTACAAGTTGAAATTACATGGGAATTTCATTGTGACATGGCTGAAAACTGTTTTAAAACTTGTGGGAAGCCTTTTCTCACTGATGTTCAGACTTTTAAAGATAATCACCAAGAAAGTTTTCAGATTTCAGTTTCAATTCATTTGTCAATATAGCTTTTAGAAAGTCACTTTAAAGAAAATTGGGGTAAAATATCTTCCTGCTTACTATAAACTGAGTGAGCAGACTTTTTGGTTCTCTATCACGTGTATAATAATGTACCTTTAGGAATCTGTTTCATTTTTGTTTTGTTTTTTTCTTCTCTACTCCTGAACGGAAAAATGAATCATCATAGTTGATGTGAATGTGAAAGTAACTGCTACTGCTCTTAATTTTCTACTCTATTCATGATATAAATTCAGGAGCCACAGTTCATTTTGAAATTATTAAAGTCTACTGCAGGTTTATTTGCCGTAAACCTGAAATTTAAGATTTCAACTGTATATGACTGAAATGCTTATTTATTTCAATTCAACTAATAAATAACTAAATTCTAACATGGCTGATGGTAAAGCAACAAGTTATTCATAATTTACAAAGGTATGTTCTCATTTTAATTTTTAAAGTATTTTAATGAAATTCACTCAGTCATTCCAAAGCCCTTTAATATCTTGGAAAAGTTAGTGAAACTCTAATGAACAGTACTTTGATGGTCAAATGGTTTCAAACAGTCAAGCTTTGTATCTGCCATTTACTAGTTGTTTGACTATAAGCAAATTAGTTAACTTTTCATCTTCTGTAAATAATGAAATTACTACTGATAATGATAAAGATAACATTTATCTTTCAGTATTTTGCTAAGCCATAAATAAAATAATTTATTTTAAAATTACTTAGTAAACTGTAAATTATTACTTAATATATGAGTTATCTGTGCTTTTTTCCAGTCAGACAAAATAGATAATATTTCTTTTAAAATAAGTTATTCAAATGTCTTGAGCCAATTGCCTCTAGAATTTTTATTATAAAAGAAGGAAATATTTTTGGCTTGCAACCTTTATCAATGGTTGATTTGAGATTTCACTCAATCTCAAAATATAATTTCCACAAATATTTTGTTCGGTAGAGTACATTTTAAAAGCTCTAAAATAAGAATATGCTGGTAATGGAAAACAATGTTTAGTATCAACATTGAGTAGGCACAAAGAGCAGTGCTGTAATTAGACATACTTAGACTTGTAGCTAAAGAAAATATACCTCTGGGAGAAACTCTAACTGCTGTTACTATTTTCAAACAAATACAGGACTCGAAGGTACTTATTTCAGTGCTGATATTAAATGTCTCACCATGTTTCCATTATAAGCCCTTCTTTTAGGGGTTTATAACTGGACCATAAAAATTCACTTCAGGCACTTCTTGGCATCCAAAAAAGCTATTACTGACTCCTGGGAATACAATAACCATAATTTTAGAATGTATATATAAAACTATTGATATATTGTGTTTATCTAGTTCTAAAAATATACTTTTGACAACTAATCTCCTTTATCAATTTGCTGAATCATTTTACATTCTTAAGTTCCATTAGCCTAAAAGGACAAATACAATTAAATTCAGTGTCCTTTCAATAGTTTCTAAACATGATTAACGTAGTGTCAACAAAGTATCACTGTACTTCAGCATGTATTTGCTGCACTCTAAATACTAGGGGAGGGGTCAATCCCCTTCAATGGGAATAATCACATATTTATTTTTCTGAAGTTTGTTGTGCTGTTACTGTTGTAAATTTCTATTGCAAAATTTGTGTTTAATCCAAAATGCTGTTATTAAATTAAAGAAATGAAGAGACTTAAGAAATATATATGTTGTCTTTCATTGATTTCTTTATAATGAAGAAGGTTTGACATCCACTGAATTTCATTCAGGTAAAAGACCAGCCATTTTTTTCCATGGTTATTCATATACAGTGCCAAGGGAACACAAAGACCTCCCAGGCTTCACTAATTTCAAAAATCAAAAGACGCTCTTGAAAATGAAATGTCTTTGCTGTATTTTATATGATAGTGCCCTCTCAAGATTCTATTTCTTATGCAAGATTTTATTATTATTATTATTATTATTATAACTGCTGAATAGTTCATTTAGATGTTTTTAGTGCTTAATTCTTTGGTCTTCATGCTATGAGGCTGAGGCATTAAAAATGCTGGAGATAGGAGAGATTTTTAAAATCTATTGTTATCATTATTGTTATTCTTATTAATGGTGACATTAACAACAAAACAAAGAATTATAATAGCAAGCACTCTTTACTGAGTACTTTCTATATGCCTAGTATGTTATTAAATTCTTTATATGCATTTTCTCAATAAACTTTCAAAATAACTCTTTTGAGATTAATGCATGTTTTTGACTGGGTAAACTTGGGCTCAAGGAGATAAGATGACAGATCCAATATCATATAGCTAATCAGTGGCAGATCTGGGATCCAAATTCTGTTCTGATGATGAAGCCTATGTTTAGTGATCAAGCTCTACCCAGCTCTCTACTCTAGAAGAAGGCCATTTATGATTTGATTGAATTAAATGTTCTGAAAACAGGAACAGAATAGTGGGCCCAAGTTATAGATGGAAAACATGACAAAAAGACAGCCAGATTGCTAGACAGTTGATAGAAAATAGAATATATACTATATATACTTTTTTCAAATTCAGAATATACTTGTGCCATCTTAAAAACTAATCTTTAAATTTACTATACACCTTGTTATTCTAGTCTGAAATGTAAGATGAAACAAAAGACTTATCTTTAAAATAACTGTCAAGAAGAAAAACACTATTTACCTTTTGAAATCAGCAATGGAATACTAATTACATGAAGCTAATAAAGTATTTGACATTTAAGAAATTTTAAATGGCTTTGTAGCTCTTACACTTTCAGTCTTTACCAAATAGCTCAAATATCATCTGGTCCATAATTAATATATAAAAACCAATGACTCTAACTCACATAATTCTTCATTTAACTGTGCAATTACCACTTAGTTCATAAAACTAGTTTGGAAATATTTTGAGAAGCTTAGTAATAGCTTTGCAATTTTTAATTTATGAGGCTGTGATTCCATATAAAGCTTAACTGAAAGTCAAAACAGAATTTCTTAACCTGAATTCATTGGTATCTTGCACAAGGATGATCATATTAAAATCATTGATGCATGCTTCACACTTACAACTGCTCCAATTTTTAAATTCAATGTATCATAATATATTGATAGTAAAACTCTTGACCTCCTTCTCATCAATCTGTCCTTTCCTTAATATTCTCCTCTTAGTGAATGGTACTTCTGTTCTCTTAGTTGCTCAGGCTCAAATCTTTTCATTTATCCTTTACTCCTCTTTATCTCACATCCTACATAAAATATAGCAGCAAATTGTTTACTATTACCTTCAAAATGTATCCAGAATTGGGCCACATCTCATCACCTTCACCACCATCACCTTAATCTAATCAGCACCACTCCCTGCCTTGATTTGGGCAATAGTCCTCCTAACCAATCTTGCCACTTGAATCCTTGCTCCCATGCAGTTCATCTTACATGCACCAATGAATGCTATCCCTGTACAACTTGCCAAATCCTACCACTCTGTAAACCTGACCCTCAACACTGTCTTTGATGCCCTAGGTGGCCTGGGCTTTTGCTCCTTCTCTGTTCTCATCCACCCCCCGCCTTGTTTTTCCTTTCACTCATTCTATTCCTGCCATATCGACCCCCTTACCTTGGATACACCAAGCCTGAGCTTGCCCCTAGGCCCCCATGCCAGCCCTCTCTGCCCAAAATACTCTTCCTAGATTCCTGCATGACTTGTTTCCTCACTTTTTTTCAGATCTCTGTGCAAATGTCATTCATCAAAAAGCCTTCTCTGGCCACTCATTACATAAAAGAATTAGCTTCATCACTCTCTACATGGTAGCTTTATCATATTAATAATAGTTATTGTGTATTTTGGGCACTCTGCTAAACATATTATATACATTTTTTCATAACCTTAAAAACAATTCTAAGGGTTGGTTTCATTATTTCTTTTGTTTTTATACTGGAGCCTGGAGAACTTAAGTAACTTACTGAAATTTACACAACACACTAGAGTCACGGCTAAGCTGCAAACTGGACCTTCAGACTTTATAGTCCTTGTTCTTTATAAACTACCAAATCCCTTTTATTCTTCATTACTCTCTCCATTTTTACAGATAAGGAATTTGAGGTTCAAATAGGTTAAGATAATTGTCCAAGATCACACAACTAGTAAGTAGCAGAGCAGAGATTCAAACTCAAATTGGCCAACTCAGGTGTTTACTGCCCTGTGCCTCAGTGCCTTTCTAAGGAAAAGGTGATGTCCCTGTTGCCAATTGCCTGCCAAAGATAAAGCATTTGCTCACTCTCCATGTACTCTGTGTACTACAGAGAATTTGGGGATGAATGGAACGCAAAGAGAGAACAAGTATTTTTGCTCACTTATACAAGTCTTGTGTAAGTGCTTAGTTCAAATCTGTGACTTGGCTGATATAGAAATGTAAGAAAATGCACATATGACATAGAGCATTTCCAATATTGATTTTATCCCAGAGACTATTTAATTTAGAGTTAAGATTTGTATGATTTGCATTGATGCTTTCCTTCTTCTATTTGCTAATATTCTATCTCCTCAACAACATACTGCTAAACTTCCCTTTAGTCAATGTCTATACTTCATTATTTAATTAAGGTCCCTTAAATATATATATATATATATATATTTTTTTTTTTTTTTCTTTCTGTCTTTAGGAGGTATTGGAGATTGAATTTAGTACCTTGTACATGGGAAGCAGTCACTCCACCACTGAACTACATCTGCTCCACAATGAGAGTTGTTTTTTGCATTTGTTTGTTTCTTTATTTGTTTGTTTAGTTTTTAGGAGGTACCGAGGATTGAACCTGGGACCTCGTACAAGGGACACAGGCACTCAACTACTTGAGCTACATCTGCTCCCCCCCTTAAATATATTTTAACCATAATATAAAGTATATTCTTTTTGAATCTTTGTAATATACCATTACACTAAGACCATTATAAAAATTTCCCCTTGTTTTCTGTATTTTTAGTGGAAGACAAGTATCAACAGCACCATACATTTGCTGCATATATAAATCAGCCTGCATGTATGTAATATAATTTAATTATTGTTATTGGTGAGAAATGCCATTTCTGTACTGGAATCAAATATAACCCTGGCATAAAGGGCATAATATGTAAAGTTTCCCCAAGATACACTGCACTACTACTGGTACATCAACACCAAACACCTAAAACCAATAAAACATAAGCAATAGTCCAATAGTTGGCATTAGATGTAAAGTCATTGAAATAGAACATGGTTACAAGATCAATGTCTCTTGCTTTGAAAATAAATGTTTTAGATTTGTCTCAGCATTTATGCATCAACAGGAGAGAGAAGACAAATTATCTTGTGACAATATTCTGCAGTATATCATAATATTATCTCATAATCAGACTTTCATTAAAGGTGATTAAAAATATCTTTGGAAAAGTATGGATTCAAAACATGGAACAAATTAAATATTTATTACATCACTAAAATGTACCTTTTTAAAGTGTTCCTAATTTAAGGTATCTTAAGCCATTTACTTATTCTTTTTTATTTCTTTTTAAATATTCAGGTTTTCACATTTCATTTAGTTTACATTTGTTTCCTTTTTATTCAGCTTTATATTTCATTTTTATTTGGCTGTTCAGTTTGAATAAGTACCATCTCTCAAATGTGAAGCTCAGAACTAAATATACTTTTTGTATAAATAGTAAAACAATGATAATGTGGATGAAAATAATTTTGCTGTCTCCAATGATACTGAAGTCTTGTAATTTTTTTTATTATGCATGTTTGTGTGAATTTTTTTGTCCGAGATCATACCATTTCCAGGGATTTTTACTAGATTACTATCATCACCTCATTAGTCTTATTCTTGAAGCGAATAGTGGTGGTTTCTTGATTCAATGCAGTTGGATAGACTGGAAGGGGCTGGGACTACAGCTAGTCAAACTACACACAAGTAAGTTTTTTTGTTGCATTTTAAATTTAATTAGTATTCATTAACACTAACTAATAAAATCTCATTTGCATTACTTACAAAAATAGCTTTGTAAGAATGAAAGGTTTTAGATACATTTCTAATGCCAAGGTTTCTAATATTTCTAACTTCTTGGTTCAGGGAAATCATCGTGATTATTTGCCTGGCACCAAGTTAGAACAAAATCCAAAGATCTTTGATAAATTTAGGTTACAACATTAAATAAATAAATAGCCTTTACAACAATTTTTTGCATAAATGCATTTTTTCTTTTACAGTAAATATGCATGCGTCAAGTGTACTGTTCAAAAGTCCTTGGAAGATATTTATTATAACTGAATATGATAAGTAAATTTTCTACCCCTCTTGGTAAAAAGACTTGAGCAGAAATTCAAACGTATGCTGAGAAGGCACAAAATAATATGTTGCTAAATATTTTTCTAGTCTTCTTTCTTGCCACCATAATCAAAAATAAACAGTGCTCTGGATCCCCAAAAGCTCTTGTTTGAACAACCTCTTGAAGTTTCTTTATAAAGACTTCTAGGACTTGCTTTGTTTCACCAAAAATTTTAATTAATATCAAATTAAAATAGTTATACTTATAATTAATATATTCCATAATTGTCATTTATGGGTTAAATATATTTAGACTTCTGTTGTGCCATTATTTTAAATGCAATATAATAACTTTACAGTTTATATATGTATGTTTTTGTAATATTTTCATTTGGCTCTCTAAACAATGTTTATAGAATTTCATAAGTTTTTTAAAAATTTTAGTCACATGATTAAATTTATTCAACAGCCATCTTTTCATTGTTGCATCTCCAATAATGTTTTTGGCATTTTCAAAAGTATCTGTTTAATGTGGAAAGATGGTGGAATAGGAAGCTCCAGGAATCAGCCCTTTTACCAGAACAACTATTAAACAGGCAGGAACTGTCTGAATCAACTATTTCAAAACCCTGGATACAGTAGAATACTGTACAAAATCCATGGAAAAGCAGTTGGAAGAGGCTGATAAATTATGGTGCTATGATGGTTTGAAACTCTATGTACCTCAAAAATGTATGTTCTTAAAGTGAATTCATTTCTGTGCATGTGAACCTATTGTAAGCAAGTATCGGTGAGTAGGGTCTTAAGATGTGACCCCCTCATTCAAGGTGGGTGTTAATCCTCTACTGGCATTCTTCATGAGAGATTGACAAAGAGATAGAAAGCCATGGGAGCAAGAAGCTGGAAACCTGGAAGAGAAAGGAAAGACCAGCAGACACTGCCATGTACCTTGCCATGTGACATAGGAGTCAAGGATCTCCAGCAGCCAGTCTTCAGGAAGAAGGCATTGTCCAGATGATGCCTGGATTTGGACATTTTGATGGCCTCAGAACTGAAAGCTTGTAAGCTCATAAATTCCCATTGTAAAAGCCAATCCATTTCTGGTATATTGCTTTTGGCAGCCTAGCAAACAAGAACAGGTGCTAAAATTCCTAAAAAGTAATAGTAAATCCATGGTTTTGGACATACAATGTACAAAGATATCATATATAACAAATACAAAAACAAGGTGGAGAAGCAGAGGGCTTTAGGAACAGTGCATATATCCTACTGAAGATAATTTCGTATCAAATCAAATATGATTGTTATATATTTAGGATGTTAAATTTTAACCCTTGGTAACCACAAGGAAAATATATGAAAAGTACATCCAGATAGAAATGAGAAGGGAGTTGATATGCTACAATACAAAAAAAAAAATCAAATAAATATGAAAGGAGGCATTAACAGAAGAATTAAGGGACAAAAAGTATAAGACTTAGAAGGACTAAACAACAAAATTAAAGAATAAAGTCCTACATTATCAGTAATGACTTTAAATTGGAAATAGATTAAACTCCCAAGACAAAGGCAGAGGTGGGGAGAATGGGTAAAAAAGCATGACCTAACTATGTGTTACTTATAAGAGATTCACCTTAGTTGATTCAGACAGTTCATGCCTGCTTTGTCCATTACCCCAAACAGAAATTGTAAATTTTAAGGTTTAATTCCATTTCCTTACCCCCACACCATCCCCTGGTAAGCTATAGCCCAAATTCTGACCCAATGAGTTTGCCTATTCTAATAACTTCATATCTGTAAGCTCATATAATATTTGTCCCCAGTCCTGGCTCCCCTTCCCTAAGGGAAACTCAGCCTGTAGTACGCAGCTGCTTGCATGCCCCAAGACACAAATTAAAACATAACAGACCTCCTCAAAAGAAAACAATGTACAGATGGTATCTTAGACTAATTTTCTCCAGGCTGTGTAATTCCTTCCTCCAGTGACATCACAAGACCCAATTTAAGTAATTCTGTTGTGAAATGTCTTTGTTCTGAGACACTATATATTGCCCCTCATTTTCCCACCTCTTTGTGGAGTGCTACCTTCATTCTCTAGACCACCAACGACCAGAGAGAATCTCTCCTGCCTGTAAGTCCCAATAAATAAAGCTCATGTCTGACACCTTGCTGAATGTGTTCTTTGGTCTTGCAGTTGCCCCAACCTATGCTCTTCAGCAACTGGGTTGGAACAATTGGCAAGCCACTAGCCAGGAAACAAAAGGACTGCCGGCAGTAGTAGGCATGAGGTCTGGGAAGGGAGAATCCATGGGGTAAGTCCCAGGTTGGTCTATAACTTCCATGTGGGGAGAGGTGGCTGCCATCCTGGACAAGGGGGGACATCTGAGAGAATATGGGGATGCCCTAAAAAGTCTGGTGGGTATACTGGCTGTGTTACTGCAGGTAGCAGAGCATCTGCATTTAAATAAGAAAAAGGGAGACTGCCAGATAGTGGCAGCTATTGCATGGCCCCTGTTAGGTACCTTGCAGGTGGTTACTGAGGCAAAACAAGTGGCAAAGGCCTCTGTGTGCTGCTTAGAAGAAGAGTTAAAGTTAAAAAGGGACATTCACCTGGCACAGGCAGAGATGAAAGAGTCCTTAACCCATCACCTGCACCAATTTAATGATCAGTTAGAAACCCTGGCTTGTAGATATACTCGGGCTAGGGACTGCAGGCTGCCTCGAGTTCAGATCTGGAGGATATTAACCACCCCTGAGCGGGACCCTAAAACATGGGACCCTATGAATTTTTCCTCAGATAAGGAAAAAGAGGAAGAATGGGAAAAGGGTTAGGTGTAACAAAATAGATAAATATAAGTTTAGCTTAAAACTCTTATCTACTAGACCAGGGATTTAAAAATCATAGTTTGTCCCGTAATTCCCCAATTTAAACCTTTTAACAGCCTGAAAATCAGGGTAATTAATCCAATTACCAAATTTCAGTAAGTGAAGAAAAATTACTTAAAAGCTATAGAAAGATATTTTCCAAATTATAATGAAAACAAATTAAACAATTACAATATATTCCAGAATCTGGCAGTCAATATGCTTTTAAGGTTACTAACAGTTTTAAAATTGTATTAAAGAAAAGAGGTTTTAGCCTCTTGTAGAGGGAGGGAGGAAAAAAAAAGACATTTCTTGCATAAACTATAATTGTTCTAATTTCATTTGGCTTGTGTGTAATCTCCCTAGGCTCATAGAATAGTGATGAAATAAATTAGCATTACATGTATTAAATCTTTAAAATGACAAATATTGCAAGTTCATGTTTAATGAAATATAGATCTGTGTTAAAGACAAATGAATAGTTTTCACAAAACAAAATGAGAAATGTCACACAAGACTTAAATAGATAAAAGTAAATTTCATTGGCTGCTGATTATAATTTAATAAACCTATTTAAAGGTAAAGTAATTTATGGTTTTAGGAAGTTTGCAAAAGCACTTTCTAAACTGAAATATTTAAATGGCTAATTCAAGGAAGCCATTATTAATTAGAAAAACCAAACTGATACTAATGATAACAAAAAGTAACTTCATAACAGGAAAACCTGTCAGAGGTCACCTCAATCTGCATATTAAAGTGGTAGTAGGGGAAAGATAATCTTAATGCCACTGGGAATCTTAGGGTTTCATAAAGTAATAGTCATTTTTTTCCCTGTATTGCTAAAGTAAAAAGTAAAGTACAAAAAATAGTTAAGTTCATTCAATATGTTATAAACTGCATTGGAAGTGTTTAAAAAGTGTATAAAAGTTAAAAGAGACGGACTTCAGCATTGTCAAGCTCTCCTGTGCATTCAAACCAGACCCCCAGTAACCTGCATGCTGCCTCTCCATTTGAGTTATTGGCTAGGTCAGTCACTATGACCCTTAAAACAATAAAAGGATCTACCAAATCTCTGGACTATAACTCCTGCAAATCGGACAGTGTGAAACACCTTGCTGGCAAGGCAGAGTACAACCCATCAACAAATTTGCAACAAAACCTTCTCATTGAATAATGTTCAAGGTTATGTATATATTATTGATCACTCTCATAATGCCTCAGAAGTTTTAAATCATATGCAAAAGCACATAAGTCATATTGATAAATTAGCCATTAATCCCCTGTAATGCCCTCTCTTAGCCTTGGCAACATGTCTTTATAGCTTTACTAGCTTTTGGTGGAGGACTTTTAGTATTCTGTTGTATGCTGTACTGTTGTGAAATGTGGGTGCATTGTGTGTCCTATGAGCAATGCAGACTGCTGTGTAGAGGTGGATTGTGGGGTTCCAATGAGTCCCCAGCCCTGGCTCACCCTCCCTAAGGGAAACTCAGCCTGCAATATGCAGCTTCCTGCATGCCCCAAGACACAAGTTAAAATGTAGCAAACCTCCTCACAAGGAAACAATGTACATATGGTATCTTAGACTGTAGTTTTCTCCAGGTTGTACAATTCCTTCCTCCAGTAACATCACCAGACCCCATTTATGTAACTCTGTTATGAAATGTCTTTGTTTTGAGACACTATATATTGCCCCTCATTTTCCCACCTCTTTGAAGAGTGCTATCTTCATTCTCTGGACTGCCACCACCAGAAAGAATCTCTCCTGTCCATAAGTCCCAATAAATAAAGCTCATGTCTGACACCTTGCTGAGTGCTGCATGCTTTGGTCTTGCAGCCACCCCAACGATTGCCCTTCAGGAGTGGGTTGCAACAAAGATTCATCCACATTGCTGCATGTAGCAGAACTTCATTCTTTGTTATGGCTGAATAATATTCTACTGTGTGTATAAACCACATTTTGTTAATCCATTCATTAGCTTGTGGACTCCTGGGTCTCCTCCATCCTTTGGTAATTGTGAATAATGCTGCTATGAACATAGGTAGGTGTGCAAATATCTGTCTCAATGCCTGTTTTCCAATCCTTTGGGTATATATTTAGGAGTGGGAGTGCTGGGTCACATGTAATTCTATACTTAATTTTCTGAGGAACTGCTAAATTTTCTTCCACAGCAGTTGCACCATTTTACCTTCCCATCAGCAATGAATGAGTGTTCCTATTTCTTTGCATCCTCTCCAACATTTGTAATTTTCCCTTTTTAAATAGTAGCCATTTTAGTGGGTGTGAACTGGTATTTCACTGGATTTTGATTGGCATTTCTCTAAAGGCTAATGATGTTGAGCACCTTTTCATGTGCTTTAGGCAATTTGTATATCTTTGGAGAAGTGCCTGTTTGAGTCTTTTGCCCATCTTTTAATTAGGTTCTTTGCCCTTTTGTTGAGTTGAAGGATTTCTTTATATATTCTGAATATTAAACTCTTAACGGATATGTGGTTTCCAAGAATTTTCTCCTATTATGTAGGTCTGTTGTTTTTTTTTATGATAAAGTTCTTTGATGCACAAAAGTTTTTTTTTAATTTTGATGAAGTGCCCTTTTGTTGTTTGTGCTTTTGATGTAAAGTCTAAGAAGCCAGAGCATAACACAGGTCCTAAGATGCCTCCCTATATGTTTTTCTAGGAGATTTGTATTTATTGCTCTTATATTTAGGTCTTTGATCCATTTTAGTTGATTCTGTTAATGGTGTGATCCAGTCTTTCTAGCACCATTTGCTGAAGAGATCATTATTTTCCAATATATGGTCTTTACCTCCTTGTCAAAAATTAGTTGGTCATAAATATGAAGGTTGATATCTGAACTCTTAATCTGATTCCATTGATCTATTTGTTTATCCATGTACTAGTAACATGCTGTTTTGACCACTGTAGCTCTGTAAGAAGTTCTAAGATCAGGAAGTATGAGGCTTCCAATTTCATTTTTCTCTTTCAAGATGGCTTTGGCTATTCTGGGTTCCTTACCTTTCCATATAAATTTGATGATTAGATTTTCTATTACATTAAAGAAGATTGTTGAAAGTTTGATTGGGATTGTCATGAATCTGTAAATTGCTCTGGGTAGAACTGATATCTTAACAATAATCAGCATCCCAATCTATGAACACAGAATGTCTTTCCATTTATTTAGGTCTTCTTTGATTTTATTTTGCAATGATTTGTACTTTTCTGTGGATAAATCTTTTACATTCTTGGTTATATTTATTCAGATATTTTATTATAGTTTCAATTTTAAATGAAAATTTTTTCTGGATTTCCTCTTCAGATTGTTCATGTATGATCAGTTGCTAGAAACACTACTGATTTTTGCATGTTGATCTTGTACCCTGCTACATTGCTGACTTCTTTTATTATCTCTAGGGGTTTTATTGTGATTTTTTCAGGATTTTCTGCATATAGGATTATGTAATCTGAAAATAGGTAAAGTTTTACTTCCTCCTTTTCAGTTTGGATGGCTTTTATTTCTTTTTCTTGCCTAATTGCTCTGGCTAGAACTTCCAATTCAATGTTGAATAACACAAGGTCCTGAAGACCTACATTTTCTTCTAGGAGTTTTGTAGTTCTTGAACATAAATATGATCTAAAATTTCCCCCTTTTAACCACAGTACAGCCCCACATCCTGCTTCATCAGTTTCCACCTATTGTTTTAACCTGGGCTGGGCAACTAGGCTACTTAAGATTTGATAGGTGTTGGCCCATCAAGAGGGCCAGTAGTGATGATGGGCATCCTTGTTTTGTTTCTGAGTTTAGAGGGAAAGCTGTCAATCTGGAAGCATTGAGTATGATATTAGCTGTGGGTTTTTCAAAAAAGCCCTTTTTATGTTGAGGAAGTTTCTTTCTATTCCTAGTTTTCTAAGTTTTGTGTTTTTTTTTTAATCAAAAAGGAGCACAGGATTTTGTCAAATACATTTTCTGCATCAATTGAGGTGATCATATAATTTTTTCCTTCATTCTATTAATATGGTGTAATACATTAATTGATTTTCTTCTGTGGAGCCACACTTGCATACCTAGGATAAATCCCACTTGATCATGGTGTATACTTCTTTTAAAGTGCTGTTGGATTTAGTTTGCTAGTATTTTGTTTATGATTTTACATGCATATTTATATGAGATATTAGTCTGTAATTTTCTTTTCTTTTGGTATATTTATCTGGCTTTGGTATGAGGTTGTTGTTGACCTTATAGAATGAATTAGGGAGTGTTCCTTCCTTTTCAATTTTTTGGAAGAGTTTGAGCAGGATTGGTGTTAATTCTTGGAATGTTTGGTAGAATTTCCTTGTGAATCCATCTGGCCCTGGGCTTTCATTTGTTAGGAGGTTTTTGATTAATGATTCAATCTGTTTACTAGTTATTTGTTTGTAGAGGTATTCTATTTCTTCTTGAGCCAGCAGAGGTAGTTTGTGTGTTTCTAGGAATTTGTCTATTTTATCTAGGTTACCTAATTTATTTGCATATAGTTATTCATAGGGTACTTTTACAGTGCTTTTCATTTCAGTGTGGCTGATAGTAATGCCTCCCTTTTCATTTCTGAGTTTAGATATTTGTGTCCTCTTTCTCTCTCTTTTTGTCATTTTTTTTGAACTTTTCAAAGAACCAAATTTTCATTTTGTTGATTCAATTTTTTTTATTATTCCCTATTTCATTTATCTCTGCTCTAATCTTTGTTGTTTCCTTCTTTCTGCTCACTTTGAGTTTAGTTTGCTCTTCTTTTCTAGTTCTTCAAGTTTTGAAGTCAGTTCTTTGATTTGAAATCTTTCTTCTTTTTTAATGTAAGCATTTAGAGCTATAAATTTCCTTATCAGCATTGCATTTGCTGCATCCCATATGTTTTGTTAGGTTGTATTTTCATTTTCATTTGCCTCAAGATATTCTCTAATTTCCCTTGTGGTTTTCCCCTTTAACCCGTTGGTTGTTTAAGAATACGTTGTTTAATTTCTACATATTCCCAAATTTCCCATTTCTCCTTCTGTTATTGATTTCTAGCTTCTTATTTCCTCTTTAACAATTGCTATATCCAACAACATGGATGAATCCTTATCTAATATCCAAAATTTAAGCAAAAGAATATAAAAAGTATAAATTCATTTATAACAAATTTTACAATGTGGCAAAATTAAACAATATTTTTTTTTCTGGAGATAAAAACACATTTGGCAAAGTTAAAAAAAAAACTGCAAGGAAATCATTACCATTAACTTTGTGATAGTGACTATCTCTAGGGAAATAGGAGGGAGATGTGATAAATAAAATGGACAGATGGGTGCTTCTGCAATGCTAGGGGAAATTCCTGCTTGCCAACTACTTTTAACTGTTATTGGTATAGCCTCAGTTGATTAATCATTGTTTTTGCTCCTTCTTATCAATTACCAATTGATAAGCTCTTGCAAAGTCATGCCTAATAAGAATGGTTTTGTTTGCCTGAGGCCTTGGGTCAAACTGAATAGTCTTACAATGTGATTTAGGGTGGAGGTTTTGACCTCTGGAGGGCTGGAGACTAAACTCAGTCGCATAGACAGTCAATCATCCATGTGTGACAGAGTCCTATTAAATCTCTGGATACCAACACTTGGGATGAGCCTCCCTGGTTAGCAATATTCCATGCTTCTTGTCACACATCAATGTCAGGTAAGTAATGTCCACAACTCATGAGGAGAAAACTGGAAACTCTGTGTTTGAAACTTTTCTGGACTCTGCCTTATGTGCTTCTTCCCTTGGCTGATTTTAATCAATATCCTTTGTTATAATAATTTAAAATATGACTATAACAGCTTTTGGTGAGCTATGTGAGGGACCCTAAACTTGGAATTGGTGTCAGAAGTTAGGATGGTCATGTGGACTGTTCTCTAACCCATTAGGTGGTGTCAGAAGTAAATGCAGGCTTGGGGACTGCCCCCTAATTTAGCACATACTAATACTAGAAAAGTTACATTGCCCTCAATCTATTAAATCAACTGATGGATCACATGGAAAAACATCAGAAAAATTTCTTTCCTTACTTTTTTTTTTTTCATTATTACTTCTTACTATTGTTTGGTTAATATTAACACTCAGTTAATCCAAACCACTCCTTTTTCAACATTTTTTAAGTTCCACCTTCCCTGACTTTTCTCTTCACACTTCTCCAGAAATAAGCATTTCTCCTGTTTCTTTTTTTTTTTTACCAGGTGGTCCCGGGGATTGAACCCACATCCCTCCATATGGGAGACGGACGCCCAACCATTTGAGCCACATCCACCCCCTGTTTGTTTTCTGTTGCTGTTGTTTATTTTATCTGTATCACAAGGAAAAAAATATTATCATGATTAACCATCATCAAAAGAAATTTCTGAGTTTGATGTGATTTGAAGAAAATTTGGGATAAGAAGTCAGTATTTGGGGGTTAATTGAATGTACACTGAAGTCAGACTGATCTGGGTTTCTGTCCTGATCCACCATTCAAGCAAGTTATTTAAATGTCTAAATTGCAGTTATTTCCACTGAAAATAAATTTAGGGATAGTTGTACCTACTGAACAAGACAGTTGTGAGTACAATTAATGCTCATAAAGTACTCTGACAAGCAAATAGAAAAAAGCAAATTTTAATAAATATAATTTGTCATAATTGTTATTGCATGAATCAATGACATTAATAAATAATGCCTTGGAAAAAGCTCCCAACATCATATCCAAAGTCATATTATCTTCAATAGGTTTTTCACCCATATCCACATACTCTTCTACTTTATGTGTTTTTTCTCATGCAAAAATGTTTTTTTATCAATGAAATTAAATGAGTTGATTTTATCAATTTGAAACTTTATTATCTTTGCAAGTAATATTTATTTATTCTTTTCTTGCAAATTATGTCAGAAGACATATTTTATGATTTATTTATTATTTATAAAAGCTTCCCCTGGAAATGTGTTCTGGGCTCCCAACAATGGAGCTCTAAACAATCATGTACACCTTAGCAAAGATTCTACTAATATTTCTTTTCTGGAAATATAGGGCAAATGGATAAGCTAGCAGATTATGATTTGATTTAGAATTACCAGATTATGATTTAGAATAATATCAAAGGAAAGGCCAATAGAAATCATCAATGTTTTTCAGGCACAAAATATTTCAACTGACATTCAATACCCAATTTTTCCCCATTAATATTGGCATATTAACCTAGCAATTGCAGAACATTAAAAATAATTCCTGATGCCAATGGCCATTTCCTACTTATTTTTAATAGTCACTGTATGTTTAGCTCTTTGAGCAAAGCATTACTGAATTTAAGTAATTTAAATATTATATTCAACAAACCAATATTTCTTGCAATAGTTGGTTGCACTTGCCAACATGATGTGCTCTTCCTGTGGGCCACTACTGAGGACTGAGAATTTTTGTTTCCTCTCTGTATAGCATTTCTGACCCCTTGGACAGTTGTCTTAACATGGTGCCTACTTGGGGACAGAGTGCTGTAGCCCTGACCAGTCTCTGGCCACCTTACCACATTCCTTTCCCAAATGTAGTATTTTTCTTTTTTTAACCTAAATTCAATAATTAGTTATTTAAATGCTCTTACTTGTTCCTTTTTCATTTCACTCTTAGAAACTTCCCAGTTATTCATTTGCAAGTTGCAAACTTTTTCCTACCACAAAATTAATTAAAGATAGTCTAGCCTCGGCTCAAATTCTAGGAATCTGACATTTGTTTCAATTAGTGAAGTTACAGAGTTAAATTACTAAAAGTATCGAAATCCAAAAGAAAAAAAAAAAAAAATGAACATCACCCTCAAAAATATTTTAATGAATCTCAGAGTAAAATTACCTAGATGAACTATGAAGAACTATATCATTGTTAAAATGCTTTCATAGTAGCCACTAATTAAGACAATTTCATCATCCTTAATGAATGTAACTCAAATGGCATTTAGGCTTTTCTTTCTCTCTCATTTTTTGTTTTCTTTTTGCTTATTTTTGTGCTTTAGCAGCGAGGATTGCAACCTCAGCAAAACATAAATTTTACCTTTTATATACAAAATATTTTTTCTGGGTGCTAAGACTTACTGATTTTTGGAGATGCATTTTGTTTTTAAGCCTGTAAAAGAGCTGGAACTACAATGACAATGTGGAAAAAAACCCTTAAATGAGACCCAGAAAATGTAGTAATAATAAAAAAGTAAGCTATAGTTGTTTACCATTCCAAGGTAGTAACCAAGTCCATGAAAGCACTGTGATTCAATTTTTTCTTTATTCAATAAAGAATAATTAACATAAAATCACTTTGACCATTCTAAAACTATTCATGCTTTAATGTTTATTTTGAAGATCCTATACATTTTTTTAATCTTATTGGTCACTGAATTAGAAAAATAAAATTAAACTTAAATTGATGAGCAGTATTGACTAGAGAAAATATACTCTATTCTTAAAAGCAGGCTAAACATATCCTTTTAAGTTTCTCATTAGAAATTATTTACTTATCAAATGTGATTGCACGTGCCAGCTTTATTTAACTGCTTTATTATTTTGATTGCATACCTCCTAAATATGTTTTCAACTAAGATAATTGTGTTAATTTGCATCTTGTAGAGGAACCTTTCAAGACAGAGAATTGTCTTTGAGGTAATCTCTGGTGAGTTAAAAATAAATAAATATTTTCAATGATTTATTACGACATTTTAAAAAGTTAATTCCCCACTTACACTCTAACCCCCAAATTTCCCCCTAGGGTTCTCTTTTAGGTCCATTTTAGGAAATAACTGTAAGATTGTGCCTTAGAGAATTCTAAGGAAAGTCTTTAAAGGCAGTACTTTTTGGTCTTTAAGTAACTGAAAAGACAAAGAAATAAAAACTGAGAGTTTAATATTTTCCCCCACAGCATAGGAGACATGAAATATAAAAAAAGCAAAACACTATCTTTTATTGAAGGATTACAGGATGACTGAAACCATTAATAAGCTATTAAATGTCATTTCATATCAAAATGACAAAGCCTAAATACCAAGCCTGAAGTTTAGGAAGTTTTGAAGTTTCCAAGCAAGATTTTGTTTTCCACATCTATCTATCTAAATCAAATAAAAACTCAGGGATACTAGGACAAATTAATTCAATCTTGACAGGCTGCTGATTCAACTTGTCAGCAGAACACTAGAAAAGGCAGGATTAAGAAAACAGGCTCTGCCTCATGATCTGGTTGCACATTGTCACTGCTTCTTAGTAAAACTGATGGAGTTGTATTAGTAGGTTGAGAGAGCAAAGCCAGTCGTTTATTTTTAACAGTCCCAACAAACACATGGTCTTTGGAGAACAACCGAGTATCAGTAGAGTGATCACCAAAAACATGTTATAATATTAGTCACATCATAAAAAGGAAAAAGAAAAATTAAATGCAGATCCTCTTATTAAGGGAGCACTGTAAAACCATACTTTTACTATGTTTTATAGAGAATAATTTACTGCCCAAACCCTCTTTTTGGTTAATATAATAATTTGAATAAAACCAGACAGAAAAGTGCAAGGAATCTTGCTTCCTGGAACGACAGAGGTTGGAGCATGGGAGAGATTTCAATGAACCACATTTATAAATGGCCATGCATTTGAAATGACAGCAGAGTTAGATGCATTATTTTATCTCATATTAGAGCCAGACATTGTGAAACAATATATCCTTCTAGCAATCTTAGCAAGTGCTGACAGCAAGAATAGGTTTAGGTCCAGCAATATATGTCTTAAAGGAACAGATAATCAGGTATAACCTAATTAACTTCTCTATAACTTTTGAAAGGTTAACATGTCCATATTTTAAAATTTAAGTAATGAGAAAAAAATATATTGACCTGAATATACTCTCTAACCTTTAACAGTTTCTAAGATTGTTTTTAACATTTTAAATACTATAATAATGGGAAAGCCTTACTATTTTTTTTAGCTCAAGATCCTTCCTAGTAAAGAGTACCTTGTATTTCATTGGAAACAGCAATAGCTAGATGAGAGTGTCTCCCACTAAAGTGTGTTTGACAGGAGAAAAATCCACAAAGGGCCTGGAGGGTTGGGAGTTGTCATTTCATTACAAGGACTATCCACCAAACTGTCTACTTTACATTGTTTCTTCTTCGCAGTGATTCCTGATATAAACTGATGTATTGTCAATATTAATTCTATTTCAGTAGAGAAAAAAAATGAAGTTTCTCATGACATTTGTGAAAGTTTGGTAAAACAAAATTTCAACATAATGGCAATAAAAATATTTTAATTTCTATTAAAATAAAACATTATTCTAAAAGTTTTCAGGTATACAATGATGTACAAAATAATATTAAAAAGACCTTTGTTCTCTTTACCCATTTAAGAAATAAAATGTTAGAACTACAAGTAAAGCTCCCTTAACCTTCTCTTCCCTCACTTTCCTCTCCTCCTCCACATAGATAACTTTGTTCAATTTGGTATTGATCATTCTTATGAATTTATGCTTTCTCTATGTGCATGTGGATCTCCAACATATATTTAACAATTTTTGCAAATTTTAAAATGATAAAAGTACAATCAGCTCCATATTTTTTTCTGTGCTTTGCCCTTTAAAAATGTAACACTTGTGTTTGTGTGATATATTCAGTTTGATGGATGTAACTCAAATACCTTCATTGCCATTGCTATAGATATTCCATTTTTTAAAAAATTTGCTACCAAAGTTTATTGATCCACTTCTGATGGCATGTAGGATGAATAAAATTTGAATTTGCAATTATAAACAAGGTTACTATTACTATTCTTAAGTCTAATTGTACACATATGTAATAGTTTATCTAGACTACATACCTAGGAATGGAATTGCTGTGTCTTAGCATATGCACATCTTTAAATTTATATCTGTTGCAAGTTGCTCTTAAAAGTGTTTATATCAATGCGTACAAGGCCAGCAGTATGTAAGATCTTCCTATGCTTCCCATCCTTGCCAAAGCCTTGCATTGTAAGATTTAATTTTTATTATCCTGGTTGTTGTGAAATGCCAACTTGGTTTTTCATTTACTTTTTCCTAATTGAAACTAGTTGAATAGCTTTTCCTCTGTTTATTGGGAATTCAGTTTTCTTCTTTGTTAGATTTATTGTCTATATTTTCTCAGAATGGCTGGCATTTCTCTTTATAATCACAGAAGTCTTTTTCATATTCCAAATAATAATCTTTGTCAGTTATAAACATTACACATATCTTCTCCCTGATTATAACTTTTATTTTTTCTTTTGTTTTGTTCTTGTTTGAAACAGAGATGTTTTCAAATTTGATGAAGATAACTTTTTAAACTTTTAAAACATTTTATGGTTTATGTCTAAGAAATGTTTTCTTTTTCTGGACTCAAATTATTCCCCTATATTATTTTCTGAAAAATGCTAAAGTTATGTTTACCACATTTAAGTCTTCAGTGAGTCAGAATTTTTTTGTGGGTGTGTATGTTATGAAATAGAAATCCTAGTTATTTATTTTTTCCAAATGGGTATCTAATTTCCCACTACCATTTGAATAAATTCTCCTTTGATTTGCAATGCTACCTGTGCTATATATCATGCTTTCCCGTGTGCATGGGCGTGGTTCCAGGTGCTCTGTACTAATGGCATTTTTCTTACTCACACCATTATCACACTGTGCACTGTCTTAACTACTAATGCTTTATAATAAATCTTGATATTTGGTAAGATGAACTCTTTTACATTGTCTTGATTGTTATTGAATATTTGCCCTCCATATACATTTTAATTAAGTTTGTAAAGGTTCATTAAAAAGTAATTTTTTTGAAGTCATGAATGGAATTAGTGACTGAGGAGAACTGACATATTTAGTTTTTGTAGTAATGTATATTTGTATTGCTCTCTATTCTACTTTAATGCCTTTCCATTCATTAAAGTTCTTGCACATCTTTGTTAGATTTATTCCAAGGTAGCTTGTATTTTCTGATATACTTGTTAATAGAATCTTGTTTATTTTTCTTTTCAATTTTATCCTATAACCACATGCTAAATATAAGATAACTCACATTGTTTCCTATAATTCGAATGTAGAATACTTAGTGTTTTCTGTATGATCATGTATAGGACAAATAAAGACTATCTGGTTTCTCCCTTCCCAATTATATAACTTCTAGTATGTGCCTACAGAAATAATGATTTTGGTTATTCTTGTATCATTCCTGAATCGAAAGGAAATGCTTCAAAATTTTTACCATTAGACATCATGCTTGTAAAGATTTTTTGTAGTTATCCTTTAATGGGTTAAGTTCCCTTCTATTTCCAATATGATATGAATTTTAATCAGGAGTGCATATTGAATTTTATCTACTAACATTATTATTTTTAATGAGACATTTAATAAATTATTTTTAACATGTTCTCCTTTGATATACATCTTACCTTGCCGGAGTTCTTAATACCAATACCACACTATGGGCTGGCTTGAACAAGTTTTTATAGCCTCATGGTTCTGAAGGCTAGAATTCCAAAATCAAGATGTTGAGAAGCCTATGCTTTCTTCCAGAGTGGGTAGCATTCTGATGATGGCAGTCTTCTGTCACATGTATATTCTTAGTTTTCTCCTGTGGCATTCTCTGACTTCTGGTTTCTCTTTCTAAGATTTCCAGTTAGATAGATTAAGACGTGAATATGTCTTTTGTGGGTCATGTGATTCAGTCCCCAAGAGATATTTCTACTCTATTAATATGTTGATACTGAGCCACCTTTGCATTCTTGGGATAAACCCACTTTGGTTATGACATAGTAAGATATTTTTAAATAAATATTATTAAGGATTTGATTTCCTAGCATTTGCTTAGATTTATGCATATATCTGTGTTAATATTTGAAATCAGCTTTTAATTTTCCTTTCTTATTCCCTGATTTTTTAATCAATATGTTCAAACTTCATTAAATGAGTGGGGGAGGGTGCCCTCTTTTCTACTCACTAGATTGGTAAGTATATTATTGGAATAACACTTCTTTGAATATTTTTTAAAAGGTATCTTTTAAAATATCAATAAATGAAGTTACGATAATATTTAATTACTTACTCAATTTCTTTAATGACTTTTTGTCTATTAAACTAATAAGGCTTTCATTTCTTTTGTTTTCAGTTTTGTAAATTGTATTTTTCTTAAAAATTGTTCTAGTTTTCAAATATATTGGGATAGTTCTTACCATATTCTTTTACTTTAATATTTTGGTTTCTACATCTTAGTTCTCTTATTGTTACTGATATTCTTTATTTATCACTTCAGTTGTAAACTATATTGGTAGAATTTTTCTACCAATTTTCCTTCTTTCAAAGAACCAGTATTTGGCTATGTTTACATTGTCAATTTTAGGTTTTTATTAGATTTCATTAATATCATCCCTTACCAATATTTTCACCTTTGAGTTTATTCTATTTTTTAAAGTTGAATGATAGTCTTATTAAATTTTTAGCATGTTTTTCTAAAATAAATAGTTTCAACTATAAATTTCCCTTAAAGTTCTACTTTAACTATCATAAAAGTTTTAATATGTAGTATTTTATATTCCCTTCATTTATAAATGTATTCTATTCTCCAATATGATATTTTTCTTTGATCTATAATTTATAGTTTTAAAATTTCTAAATGAAAGATTTTTACCTATTTTATTACTAGGTTGATAATAATCATTGATATTGATATTTATAATCTTGTCAGAAAATGTAATCTACATCATATTGATTCTTAAAAACATAGTATCACTTCTAAAATGGTAAATTTCATAAGTATAAACTGCCAACATCTGTGTTTATACGGTCCAGTTTAATTCATACTGACTGGTTGGATACGTGTTTATTTTGTGTTTTCTAGTTTACTGCCATTTCTATACCTCTTTTTCTTAGTTTGCCAAAGGACAGCCAATGGAAAGTACCAGAAATGCTTGGGCTTTTATAATGGAAGTTTTATTTATGGTAAAAGCTTACAGTTCTGAGGCTGTGAAATGTCCAAATCAAGGCATCTGCAGAAATGTTTTCTCACCAAAGTTAGCTACTGGTGATCCTGTTGTCTGGCCACATGGTGAAGAAAGATGGCTGCCAATCTCTGCTGAAGTTTCTGCCCTCTCCTCCAGAATTTACCAACTCCTGGAGCTCAGCTGTGGGCAACCAAGCATAGGGCTTTTCTCTTACCAGACCTACTCTTTCAGTCTTAGCTGCTCTGCTTTCTTCCCAGGTTCAGCTGTGAGCTATCAGGCATATGGCTCATCTCTTCAACCTTGAGCTGCTACATGGGCCCAGCCTCGTGGAGGCTTCATGCTTAACCTCTGGCTGCTAACAATCCTTGAGTCCTCCTTTAACATTGCAGGGTCAAAAATAGCAGAGCTCTCTTTTCTTGTGTGTCTCCATTTATAACAGACCCAGTAAGAGGGAGGAGACTCAACCTGAGTCACATCTCACTGACTTAGTCCAATCAAAATCAATCTAAGTGATCTAAAGTGAAATGCAATCAAAGGGTGCCATACCCACAGGAACAGATTAGTTTAAGAATATAATTTTTTTCTTTTTGGGACTTATAAAAGAACTTCAAACTGTCACACCCATTTACAAATCCTTTTCTACCTTCATTTGCATTACTTGTAATTTATTTTCCCATTTTTTTCCCACTTAGTACAGTTAGGGAAGTAGGATCTTACTCCTAAAGAATACAATAATCTGAGAACCTTTCAATCCCAAAAATTCTCCCCCAACTTACACGTTTGAATAGTAATTTGTTGTTTTACCTTTCAAACCAATGATTTTTTCAGCCAATGTTTATTTGATTTGCCTACTTTTATGTGAGTTGCCTTTTTTCATATGTTAAACCTTTTATTCTGGGAGTAAATACATTTCAGAATTTCCTTAAGTGAAGGATAATTGGAGGAAGCTCTCTTACTTTTTGTAAGAACATATTCTCATTTCCATGTTAGTCTTAAAATGTTAGCTCAAAGCAGCTAAAGTTTTCAAATCATGAGTTGACAATTATTTTTTCACAGAAATTTGAAGACATTATTCCTTGTTTTCTGGCTTCTATTGTTGTCATTGAGTAATCAACAGTCACATTTGTTAGGTTATAGATAATCTGCCTTTTCTCTCTGACACATTTAAGGTTTTCTCTCTCCCTCTTTCTTCCCACCTCTCTCTCTCTCTCTCTCTTTCTCAGTACTCTGCAATTTGACTAAGTATTGTTGGTTTGTCTTTTTAGTGATGTTATCCTGCAGAGAATTTATTATGACTCCTGAATTTAGAATTTATTTTCTTCATTAATTTTGCAAAATTTTTATACATTATCACTTCCATTATTGCCTCTCACACCTTCTCTTTATTTTCAACTTCTACTCCTAGAATCCAACTAAATCCTTCTCTACTTAATATTTCTTAACTTCTCATTTTTAAATTACCTTCTTGTGTCCTGCTTTCTGGATCATTACTTCAGCTCTATCTTTCATTTCATTAATACTTTCTTCATTTGGCTAATATGTTTATGAATTCTCCCATTCAGGGATAGTTCAAACTTCAATTATTATATTTTACATTTCTAGACATTCAATTTGTTTTGTTTTCCAAACTGACTGATATTTTTAAGAATAATAGTCAAGTTTCTTTCTCATTTTTTGAAAATTTTTATTGTTAACCTTTTAAAAATGCTTTTTAAAAATATCTGCTAATTTCAATATTTGCAATCTTTTTAAAAAAAATAAATCTGCTTTCTTTGCTTTTGCTGCCTTTTGTTCATGGTAATTTATATTCTCTTTAACTTTAAAAATTTTATTACTTCTTGGAGCTTTTTCTGATTTTATCAGTTTGTGGTTTGTGGCTGTATGTCTCCAGACAGAACTTGCTTTTGGCTCTGCTAGGTAACCAGTGGTAATATCAACCCAGAATTATATTAAATTAAATTCTGAACTTGGTGTTTTGAGAGTTCCAGATAGTATAAACTCCACTCCCAAACTTGCATGTGGTTCAACCTGTGGTTTCTAGTTCCCAGGGAACTTTTATTATACTGTCTTTATAACCAGACTGAGAGAGAAGAATCTTTGTCACTTCTTGTGGAAGATGGGATCCCCCTGCCCCCATTAGGTCTTTTCATTCAATTTGAAGCATTTAAAATTGTTTTTAATCCAGTTTTGTGTGAAGGTCTCCTCCAAATTGAAGGGGCTAAAGACCTTGTTTTATGGCCCCAATGGAGCAGATAAATGAAATATTTGAGTTTACTGAATTCTATAAATATGCCCAAACAGCTTTGCTTCTAGTTCAGGGTTGAGCTGTAGTTTCCTTCTCTCATAGTTTTTGGACATTGGGAAATTCTTTCTTTCTTGCAACAGAGTCATGCTTTTAAGGAGGGTTTCTTATATTTTATCTAGCATTTGTAGGTGTTTGGTTTGAATTTCTTTCAGAATAACTATCAACCATAATGCCAAGAAGTAAAAGACCATATTTAATTCTTTTCATTTTTAATTTTTGAATTAAATTGTATAAAAGAGGATATTATCTAAAAATAAGTACCCATTGTCCATTTTTAAAATATTCACTTTCATAGTAAATATTGGTGTACATACACATACATATTGGATGAACTTGTCTATAATTTTGGTATTATATTGCCTGAATTTTATAAATATTAATATCCTCAACTGCAGCAATGTGATAATAATGGTTATAAAAATATTAATAATGAGTGATAATCTGTAATCTATAATAAAAATCACATGAAGATTTTTTTTTGTTTGTACATTCATCTGTTGATGGACACCATACAGCAATTGTGAATAATGCTGCTATGATCACCAATGTGCAAATATCTGTTCGAGTCCTTGCTTTCAATTCTTTTGGGTATATATCTAGAAGTGGGATTGCCAGGTCATATGGTAATTCTAAACTTAACTATCTGAGGAATCAAAAAATTGTCTTACATAGTGGCTGCACCATTTTACATTCCTACCAGCAATGAAGGAGTGTTCTTATTTCTCCACATTCTCTTTAACACTTGTTACTTTCAGTTTTTTAAAAATAGTAGCCATTCTAGTGGGGATGAAATGGTATCTCACTGGGGTTTTGATTTGCATTTCCCTAATAGCTAATAATATTGAGAATCTTTTAATGTGGTTTTTGCCATTTGTATATCTTCTTTACAAAAATATCTATTCAAGTCTTTTGCTCATTTTTAAGTTGGATTGTTTGTCTGTTTGTTGTTGAGTTGTTTGATATCTTTATGTATTCTGTATAATAATTGAATATGTGGTTTCCAAATATTTTCTACCATTCTGTAGGTTATCTTTTTACTTTCATGATGAGGTCTTTGAATGGGCAAACGTTTTTAATTTTGATGGTGTCTCCTTTATCTATGTTTTTCTTTTATTGCTTGTGCTTTTGGTATAAAGGCCAAGAAATTACAGCCTAACAGAAAGTCCTGAAGATGTTCTCTATATTTTCATCTAGGAGTTTTATACTTTCAGTTTATATATTTAGGTCTTTCATCCATTTTTTCTAAAGATTTATTTTATTTATTTCTCCTACTCCCTTGTTGTTTGCACACGTTGTCTGCTTGTTCTGTGCTCTCTGTGTCTGCTCATCTTCTTTTAGAAGGCACCAGGAACAGAACCCAGGACCTCCCATGTAGAAGGGATTAGTTATCTAATTAGTTTATCTAATTTTTCTAATTTATCTAATAAGTTTATCTAATTTTTCCACATGGTATTCTTCACAGTATCCTCTTATAATCCTTATCATTTCTGTAAGGTTGGTAGTAATGTGCCCCCTTTCATTTCTGATTTTAGTTATTTATGTACCCTTTCTTGTCCTCTTTGTCAGTCTGTTATTTTTATTACTCTTTTCAAACAACCATCCTTTGGTTTTGTTGATTTTCTCTATTGTTTTTCTTCATTATTTCATTTATCTCTCCTCTAGTTTTTGTTATTCCCTTCTTTCTGTTCACTTTGGGTTTGGTTTGCTCTTCTTTTTCTGGATCCTCCAGTTGTAAGGTTAGGTCTCTGATTTGTGATCCTTCTTCTTTTTTAATATAAGCATTTAGAGCTATAAATTTCCTTCTAGCACTGCCTTTGCTGCATTCAATAAGTTTTGGTATTCTGTGTTCTCATTTCACTCACCTCAAGACATTTCCAATCTCCTTTGACACAATGTTTGTTTAGTAGTGTTTTGTTTAATTTCCACATATTCATGAGCTTCCTGTTCTCCCTCTGTTATTGGTTTCTAGATTCATTCTATTGTGTTTGGAGAGGATATATTGCATGATTTCAATATGTTATAAATGTATTGAGACTTGTTTTGTCACCTAATATATGGTCTTTCCTGGAGAGTGAGCCATGTGCACTCGAAAAGAATGTGTACTCTGCTGTTGAAAGGTGAAGTGTTCTATATATGTCTGTTAGGTATACTTGACTCATATATTGTCAAAGTCTTCTATTTCCATATTAATCTTCTGTTTAGATGTTCAGTACATTATTGAGTGTGGTGTATTGAAATCTCCACCTATTAAAGTTGAACCATCCATCTTCTCACTCTAAGTCTGCCAATATTTGCTTCATTTATTCTGGAACTATGCCATTAGGTGCATACACTTTCATATTTATGTTGTCTTATTGAATTCACCCTTTTATTAGTGTATGGTGAGATTTTTTGTACCTTTTGTAATACGATTTGATTTAGAGTCTATTTTACATGACAGGAGAATATCTACCATGGTTCTTTTTGGTTACTATTGCATGGTATATGTTTTCACCCTTCCACTTTCAACCTAGTTGTGTCTTTAAATTAAGGTGAGTCTTTTGTTAAACAGCATATAGTAGGGTCATGCTTTTTTCCATTCTGCCAATCTCTTCTTTTTGACTGGAAAGTTTAGTCCATTTATATTTACTGTAACTATTGATAATGCTGGACTTTATTCTGCCATTTTGATATTGCATCTTTGTAAATCTTATACCTTTTTTTGTCTTTCAATGCTTCTGTTAATGTTAGTCTCATATTTATTTGATTTTTTAAAATTGTACCATTTTGACTCCCTCATTTCTTTCTGTATATATTTTTCATATATTTTCTTTGTAGTTACAATCAGGCTTAAATTTAACATTCTAAATCTATAGCAATCCCATTTGATTTGATACTAACTTAACTTTAATAGCATACCCATACACTATTCTTATACCTCTCCATCCCTCCCACTTTTTTGTTGGAATTGTTATAAATTATATCTTTATACATTGTATTACAAAACCATACATTTATCATAACTTTTTATGCATTTGCATTTTAAAATCTGTGAAAAGTGAAAAATGAAGGTAACATTAATAAAATTTAATACAATAGTCCTTATAATTACCCATATGGCTGCCTTTACTGGAGGTCTCTATTACTTTATGCCACTTCTATCCACTGTTTATTTATTTATTTATTTTTCCCCCAATGGGTCAGGATATTTATTTATTTATATCTATCCACTGTTTAGTGTCCTTTCCTTTCAGTCTGAAGGACTCCTTTTAGCATTGCTTGTAGAGCATGTCCAGTGGTGACAAACTCCCTCAGCTTTTGTTTATCTGGTAATGCTAATCTTTCCCTCATTTTCAAAGACATTCTCACTGGATATAAAACTCTTGATAGGCAATTGTTATATTTCAGCACTTTAAATATTTCATTCCAATACCTCTTGCTTCCATGGTTTCAGATGGGATATCAGCATTTAAATTTATTGGGACTCCCTTGTATATAACACATTGCTTTACTCTTGCAGCTTTCAAAACTCTCCCCTTGTGTTTGGCATTTGAAAGTTAGACTACTATGTGCCTCTTGCTCTC
The DNA here is from genome assembly GCA_029593785.1 of Cabassous unicinctus. Lineage (NCBI taxonomy): Eukaryota > Metazoa > Chordata > Mammalia > Cingulata > Chlamyphoridae > Cabassous > Cabassous unicinctus. Next base: position 371 of record JAQZBX010010886.1, on the reverse strand, counting down.
TTTCTTCTCCTTCTGGGTTTATAATAAAGCTTATATTGGTACACTTGATGGTATACCACAGGTCTCTTAGCTCTGTTCACTTTTTAAATTCTTTTTTCTTTTGTCTCCTAAGCCTGAATCATTTTAATGGTCTTGTCTTCAAATACAATAACTCTTCTGCCAGCTACAATCTGCTGTTGAAACCCTCTAGGGAATTTTTCATTTCCATTGTTGTAGTCTTCAGTCTCAGTATTTCTGTTAGTTTCCTCCTGGAAATTTCTTTTTACTGAGATTCTCATATTGTTCCTTAATTGTTTTCCTGATATCCTTCAGTTCTTTCTATGTTAAAAAAAAATATCTCTTTGAGCATACTGATTTTTTTTTTTTTTTTT